>JAQQZT010000021.1:13835257-13846698 GCA_030068275.1 Clarias platycephalus
TCTGTAAAGTTATTTGGATTTTTACAACATTATTGTTGAAATACACAGTCCTGAAAAAGGGGCGTTTCTTTTTTTGCAGAGTATATAACATATATAAGTAATATTTTTGTAACTTGGGTCTCATCTCTGATTGATGAGATCCTCAACTACTTTTACTAAAATTTTGTCCAATCAGAGCTCCTTTCTTAGCCTTAAACACAGTGACTGAAAAGTCCAAAGTAAAGGAGAGACTTGTTTATTCTCATGGAGTTTACACATCAGGAATGGGATTAATTGATGAAATGATCAGATGAATAGATTATCTAACGTTTTCACCCCCTACCATTCCGATAGGGTCGAATTGTTCCGATTGAGGTGTTTACACGATGCATTTTTGGGCTGTTATTCAGATATGGATGTGAACACACTAGGGTTCATTAGAGTGAACACAGCTACTGGCATGATATCACTGTGGTATCACACCACCACATCTTGGAGACTTTTTAGTTAAAATTTGTATATTTCCTTCGTTTAGTAGTAGATGGTCTTCGGTCAAACCAGAGCTTAAATCTTGGCCCTTACTTCATATTCTATGTTTCTTCACCTGTGCAGGATGAGAGGAGGTGCGGAAACCTGACCATGTCAGTTGCCGTCAGTTGGGAGCACACCATAAGCTCTAGTTGTTACAATGTCCTTAAGGAGAGCAATGAGGCCCAGACCTGTTCCAACATGACAATGCACCTGTGCACAAAGCCAGCTCCATGAACACATGCTATGTTAAGGTTGGACTGAAAGAACTTGTGGTTAGCACTGTCGCATTGTACCTCCAGGGTCTGGGTTCGATTCCCAGCCAGGCTCAATTCCCGTCTCTGTGTGCATGGAGTTTACATGTTCTCCCCGTTCTTGATGGGTTTTCAGGTACTTTGGTTTCCACAGTCCAAAGACCTGCAGATTAGGCTAATTGGCGTTCCCCAAATTGCCCGTAAGTCTCCTGGGAAAGGCTCCAGGCCCCCCCGAGACCCTGTATACAGCGTATAGACAATGAGTGAGTGAATGAAAGAACTTGAGTGTCCTGCACTGACCTCGTCTGGAGGCTCTTTGACATAAGTGCCTGAGAACTAATGCTGTTTTAGTCCAACAGCTACGCTCCAACATCTAATAGGAGGCTCTTTATTAACAGCAAAGAGAGAATGAATCTGGAATGAGATGTTCAACAAGCACATGAGTCTGGCGTCTACATACGATTAGCCATATAGTGTGTGTTTGACCAAATTCAAATCCTGGATTCAAATCAGTCATCACTGGATAATAATTCAGATGGCTGCAAACAATACAATCACACGTCATACAGTATTTTATAGGATTTTTAATCCTGCTCTCCAATGGAGTCCAGATTTTGAACAAATGAACTAAAATAAACTGCTTTTTTCTTTTCATGCTGGAGAATATTTTAACATACAGTATATTCGGGTTGTTTCATCAGGGCAACACTTAAAAGGTTATGAAAACCTGATCGAAAAAATGTTCTTAAAACCAGATCGTGTTTAGATATTTACTCGTCCCCAACTTCCCTCCCCCCCTTTTCCTTTTCTCATTCATTTCCAGCTGTTCCCATGGACACTCCCTATCCAGACGAACCTGGTCTGCCTGGCAACAGCGCGGCTTCCTGAGCGTTCAGTCTTCACCTGCTTGTAATAATGCAAGGTACCCTAGATGTTTATTAAACATGATTTATAAATGTATAAAAGTTGTAGTTTCAGCAGAGTGTGAATGTAAATGTCCATTAGGAGGCATTAACACAACACGTGCATCAGGTTTGTGGTTTTTTTTTGATGATTGTGTTCAAATAAAGACTCTTAGGAGAAATGTAGTACAAATACATTATGGATGTGAGAGATGTTATTTGTTCCAATCTTGTGTGTGTGTGCGCATGTGTGTGCGCGTGTGTGTGTGGAGTCTATATACACTGTTGTTTTCATCTCATAGGAATCAAATGTTCCTCCTCTGATGGGAAAACCATGCAAATTCTGATGTTTCTGAGAAACAGTGCTCTCATAACCTTTTTAAAAATGTAAAAAAAAAAAAAATATTTTTACTTGACAAACAGAATTTTGGTTTGTTCGCTTAATAGCATTCCTAAGGATTGTAATACAGTCTAATGTAAACGTTTGTCTTTTGAGGGATCAGACATCACATTCTGAGTCGATTGGGTTGATCATCAATGCATTGTGTGTGTGTGTTGGATTTTATCGCATTTAATTTTCCAAATTCGTGTGTTACTTTGATGAAACACACCTTTCCATCCATCCATCCATCCATCCATCCTTCCATCTAGGAAACTCTGTAGACCAACTAGGGACCAGTGGAGTCTAGTGGTGCTTATCATTGTATTTACTTCCATTTTACAACTGTTGTGGGACCTCATTCACACACTACGGGCACGCCAGTTATGCTAATCTGCCTGTGGGAGGAAACCTAAGCACCCAGAGAAAACCCACCAAGTCCTGGGGGAACCATGCAGGTGGTAATCGAACCCATACCCTGGAGGTGCAAAGGTCCACATTTAAAAAAAAAAGATGTGGTGTTTTTTTTTGTTGTTTTTTTTTGTATTGATTGTATTGTATTGTCCATCTGTCTTGTGAGCTTAATGTGTGTTTGGGTACATCTGAGTAATGAGTGCCATTATTTGTTTATCTCTAGTCTGTGATTACCTGAATAGCCACCAGGTGTCGTTAGGCATGACTCCAGGCTCATTTCTGTGCTCTTAACCAGGCCTAATAAAGCTTCCTTTCATTGTGTATTGATCCTGGGCTTTTTCTTAAGTTCAGGTCAGGAGGTGAGTGACCCTAATGTAAGCATGAATGATGACCAGATGGTCAGATAAAGAAATTCCTCTGAAATAATTTCTAAAATGAAGTATTAACACACACACACACACAACACAGGTTGAAACATGTTATGATATGTCGGGTTTGTTTGTCGGTAGTTTCTTTTTTTTTTTTTTTCGTCCTGGGTGATGATGGCTAAACTGAGAATCCAAAATACTTGGTGTTGATAAAGCTCCAGACGGTCTCTCTCTCTCTCTCTCACACACACACACACACACACACACACCCTGGGGAGGGTGTTTCGAATCACGGAAATCGTGAGTTTCAGCACCGCGGCCAGAGCCCTGCGAGAACAAAAGGCGGATTAGAGCCGTGGAGTCAGGGACCGTCTCTAAATTACCCTCCCACCCTCAAAACGAACGAACCTCCACTGTTGGTCCCACATAAACCAGCTAGAATATTTATCAAACATTAAACAGCATTTTTCTTCCATGGAAAACAGTTTACACAACAATGAAAATTCCGCATTTTTATTATTTATTAATTAATTATTATTATTATTTTTTTTAAACTAATTTTTCATGAACATATAATTTGAATGCATACATGGAGTCCATAATTAATTGTGTTAAATTAAGAAAGTTTTCTTTTAAAAATCTAACGTGATTCAATCTTCTTCTTCTTTGTCTTTTGGCTGTTCCCTTTCAGGGGTTGCCATAGCGAATCATCTGCCTTCATCTAACCCTATCTTCTCACACCAACTACCTTCATGTCCTCTCTCACTGCATCCATAAATCTCCTCTTTCCTGATTTAATCATATATATTTGAAAGCAAAGAATAAAATGTAACGCCCTGCACTCTTACTAAAAGTTCGGCTCAAACCTGGGTTGCGGCCTTTTTATCGTTCTGTACGACATAAAGTTTATTTAATACTGTAGTTATTTCTTCTTGTTGGTGCAAACATTCTTGTGAGATCCGGTAACGTACTGTAGCTGGATTAGGTTGATGTTAGGTCTGTTTTCAAATAAAGCTCACTCTACATGATTACATCTAGTAATTAGAAATTTGTTGAAATTCGATTGAGTGTAAACAGTGAAACAGACATATTCAATTTTTTTAAAGTATCTGCAGAGCTCCTAATCGAGCAATATTTTACAAAACATGTTTGCTGAAATCATATATAAAATATCATGTTGTAATGTTGAGTATCTTACATTTAATTATTTTTTTTACATTTAAAAAAATGTTATAAAATGTTTGTTTTTTTTCCTGCCATGTTCCTTTAGGTGATCTGTAATACTGATATAAAGGTGTTGGTTTTATTTTTTTATTTTTAAACGTTCGCGTGTAAACATGTGACGTGTCCTGTGCGTAGTGTCCCCCCCCCTTTTTTTTCGGGTTGGTAAAATATCGACGCTCCCTTGCTCAGTCATCTCTACACCCACGGACAGGGGTGACACCGGCTTACGACGTCAAAGCGAAGCAAAGCAAAGCAAAGCAAAGGGCTACACAGGTTCAGAGCCCAGACACGACACTGGGTAGAGCATCCAGTCTGTCCAACTTCTCCACTGGATTTGTTTTTTTTTTTTTTTTTTTTTTTTACGTTTCATTTCATTTTTATTTTATTTGATTTGATTTCTTTCAGGCTTCGGGATTTGATGTGTGGGTGGATTATCAGCCTGCCAGAGCCCTCTTCTCTTCTCTTCTCTTCTCTTCTCTTCTCTCAGGAGTGAAAGTGTAGGAAGAAGACGCGACCAGGACGGAATAGAGGTGACTGATGCACAGATTTAATGTTTGTCTGGATTTTTTTTTTTTTTTTATGTCTAGGCTTATGGTTAAAGAGGCACAGAGAGAGAGAATGAAGGAGAGAGAGAAAATAAAAGCAAGCTAATAAACAAACAAACAAGCAAACAAACAAACAGGATAAACAGAGAGATAAAGGGGTGCGATCGCACTTTTCCCTAAAGATGAGTGCTGAAACGGACAGCGCCTTTTCATATCCTTTGATCTCGATTGATCTTCAAAGCGTTCTTTTAAAAAATATATATAAATAAGAAACATGTTGCGTTTTTGATCACGCACATCGGATGCGTGCGCTCGCGCTCATGACAAAGAACCACGCACGCACGCACACACGCACGCGCGCGCATACACACTCATTCACTCACACACACACGCACACACACACCCCTATATGCATCTATGGCGGATGAAACAAAGAAGCGTCTCTCTCTCTCACACACACACACACACACACACACACAGCTTGTGCCCTACATTTTAAACCTCTCTGCTCTCCAACAGAGGAAAACAGGTTTCCACATGAAAACAGCACATTTGTGGATTGAAAAATACAAACATAAATAATAAAATAAATAATAATAATAATACAAAAAAACAGATAGATTGCATTCGTCCCTGTGTGTGTGTGTGTGTGTGTGTGTGTGTGTGTGTGCCTGGGATTGTTTTTATTGTCATCTTCTCTAATCAGCTGCGATGAGGTTCCCCCCCCCAACCCAATCATTTTGTCTAATCTAATCCCTGTATTCCTTCCACAACACACAGGAAAGCTTTTAGGAAGCGGCAGACAGTTGTAAAAGAACAATAATCAGAAGAAGACGAAGAAGACGACGAAGGAGGAGAGTCCCAGCCGTCCCCAATGAAGGAGCCGGACGCCATCAAGCTCTTCATCGGCCAGATCCCTCGCAATCTGGAGGAGAAGGACCTCAAGCCCATATTCGAGCAGTTCGGCAAGATCTACGAGCTGACCGTGATCAAGGACAAGTACACGGGCATGCACAAAGGTAATTCAGCCCCGACGTGACACCGACGTATCCGTATCGAGCGGACGCGCACAAGGGGACACGAGATAGAGACACGAGATAAGCAGGACCTCGGGAGTGAGCTGGGAAATCTGACAAACAAACCAAAAAAATCTTTTAATCAGTTCTCTAGTGCTTTATTGTTATTATTATTTTGAAATGATTGTGATGTTCGAGATAGAAGTAAACACTGGGAAATGTTGTATGATTTTTAGATTTGTAAAGCGCTTGGGCACTCTGTTGTTCTCCAGGTCCCTGCTCTATTTATCGTCCCATTCCAGTTAATGGCCGTAATGATGTGCGATCAATTCAGCGTCTCCCCCCCCCCCTTCTCTTCTCTTCTCTCTCTCTTGCCACTCTAACAGGATGCGCGTTCTTGACGTACTGTGCCAGAGAGTCGGCACTCAAAGCCCAAAATGCGCTACACGAGCAGAAGACGTTACCCGGGGTGAGTATCTTCTTAACATTGTTAATGGCTTTGGACGGCGACTTTCTGATTACAATCCCCCAAAAAATCATTACAGCTCCACTTTGTCAAACCTACTGTACATCCTTTTTGTTATATGGTTAGCTGCGAATTTGCCCGGATGGTGCTTTGTGCTGTGGGGCCCTGGAAGTCTCTGCCAACTGAGCAGACCCTAATTAAGAGATGTAGGAGGGGCGTAATCCTTGAGAAGCATCCACGATTGTGGTGCTCTCTCTGAAGTTGTTGATTAGCTAACTTGCTCGGGCCATCTGCTCGATCTTGCGCAATAATGAGCAACCTGCGAAGGCAAAAGGAAAAAAAGAAAAAAAAAACCCTTCAACCTGCTTCCCCCCGAAGAATTCAATTCAATCTTCCCAGCCTTTGTTCCGCCTCGGATGAACACTTGCTTGCTTCTGGTTTCTTACATCCGAGTCTGGATGAGCACGGCCTTTTCCTAAGAGTCCCGGGGAGAAAGGTCGTAGAGGGTTCATTACATTAATAACAAGGCTTTGTTAGGTCTTAGGCTCTCTTCTCTCTACCGTCAGCTGGCCGGTCTAGTCGGCTATCAGGCAGGATGTAAAGACTAAGACGCCTCGTCGTCTTCCTTTCAAATTGGATTTGGGGGAAAATGTAATTGTCACACGAAGGGGGGGAAAAAAAACGAGAATGTCAGAATGTCAGGACCGAGACGTAAAAGGGAGCGCGGCATGCATGATTTAGTTACAGTGTGAGATTTACACACATGGTACTAGCAGATGCTGTCAGCCTCGTTTGATTCAGAGTGTGTGTGTGCGTATGTGTGTGGTCAGGGAAGCAGAACAGAAGAAGCTGCAGGGGGATTACAGATGAATCCCAACTGTTCGTGCAGTTGGGACGGAGGCGAGCGCTGTGATTCATGGCTCCTTAATGAGAATGATAACGATTGGGATTTTGTTCCAGGGGAAGGATAGTTTTTCTGGATCGATCCAGCACTATTTGGAAATAAGGCATCTCTGGTTTATGTTCCCAGGTAGTATTTTTAGCACATTGGCAAATGTCTGTGTCTGTGTGTGTGTGTGTGTGTGTGTGTGTGTGTGTGTGTGGTTGTGATTGCGATTGTGCGAGTGCGTGCTGGGTTTACGCACGCACTCCTGTAGAGTCCCATTCCAAATCCTGTTATTAGCATGACAGTAGACTGACCTCTGTGACCTTTCAAAGACGACCCCGGAGGGTGCCGCCCCCCCCCCCCCAATTCCTCCCCTTCTCCTCGATCCCTCCGTCCTACCATTCGGCCCTCGTCACCTAAGCCTCCAAACCTGAACCCCTTCCCCCTCTTTTCTTTCAGTACTACAATGAAAAGCACATTAAACAACAGCAGCCTCTCTCTCTCTCTCTCTCTCTCTCTCTCTCACACACACACACACACAGACAGCACCTGCCTTGTAAGCAGGAAAGCCACGCCCCCTCTGTCTTCCGTCAGTCATATAGAATTGCCACGACGACAGTGCGCCTCTATTAATGTCTGTGCGTGACTCAGATAAGGACAGGATGCAAAAAAGAGAGAGAGAGAGAGAATGAGTCATCTTTTTTAACCTTGAGCCATTTCTTTTCTCTCTAGTAAACCTGTGATGTTTTTCCTCAGCCTCGTATACATTGAATGGTTTAGCTGAGCGCCAAGGGACCGTTTAGTGAAGGGCCCTCAGAACAGAGCAGAGAGAGAGAGAGAGAGAGGAAAGAAAAGGAGGGAGGGATGGATAGAGGGAGGGAGGGAGGGTTTATGGGCAGCACAGGGTGGAACAGATGGTATAGTCTCAGTGGCACCTGGCCCTATGTTTAATTTCAGGTGAGTATGGACAGACCGAGGTGATAGAACAGACAAAGAAAGAGGAAACGTTTGTGTGCGTGTGTGTGTGTGTGGGATATGGGCTATCTTTCGTCTTTTCATCTCCCCCACCAGTCTCCTGCTATCTCGGTATCCAGTTGCCATCCCAACCAGTTGTTTGCTCACGTCACATCAACAAAGCTCCAGGCACACGCGTAGACGCACACGTGACTCCGTCCCCGATTCGGCCCTTGTGTGTAGGCCTGGTGTAGCCTCTTAAAATTTATTAGACATTTTAGACTGTTTGTTTGGTTTTTTAATAAACATATACCGGGCTCAGGATTGATATCTTTTTCTTTTCTTTCAGCATTGAATATGATAAAGTAAATGTTATTTAATTGTAACCAACTAAACAAACATGACTGAGCTAAAAATTTGTAAAAAAAAAAAAAAAAATTTTAATACAGCTCACACAAGGCGAAGAAATAGTACAGATACAGATACACACGATCATGTTTCTTCAGGTTGTTTTCATTCCAAAAACTAATAATAATAATATGCTCATTTTGAGAGTTTTGAATTTAGTGATGTCATTCCTACAGTATATTGTGTAGTTGTAAAATGTACACATTATAAAAGTAATAATAACTTTCATTCTACCTGACATATCCGAAAACCCCAAATACACCGTTTGAAATCTCCTCGAAGCCTCCTCGTTAACACACACCATCAAGGCTCATCATATATATTTCATATATATAATCATATATATTTTTAACAGTTATTGACTCATGGTTTCTGTACCGCTTGAGTTTTAAAGGATTTATTAATGGATTTTATTCATCGACATCATGATACACAGAGTGTGTAGAACGAGAATGGGATTTAAAACTGAACAGGATAAAATGAACAGGTTAGTGCAGGCTGGGCGATATGACCGTACAGTATCGATATGGTGATCATTTATGTTTTGAGACATTGTTTGAAGATGATATCAGTAATCTTGCTTTTAATTAAAAAAAAATTTATGATTACAAACTAAATGTTAAAATAAAATTAAATAAATAAATAAATAAATATAAATTAAAAAAATATGTTCTTATTATTACAAAAAAAAAAAAAAAAAAATATATATATATATATATAATTAAAAAACAAACAAACAAATATATATATATATATATATATATATATAATAAATATCAAAGCTATATTTTTCTTAATTGTTTAAGAAAAAAATTAATTAAAAGCCAAAGTATTTAAGAAAAAATAAATAAATAAAAGCTTAAATGTTTAAGAAAATTTTTTTTAAACTTACTTCCAGTTTGGAGGTTTGTTTATGCTTGTGTTTAAAGATGCTCCGCTCTATAGGGTAATACTGTATATATGTATGTGTGTGTGTGTGTGTGTGTGTGTGTGTGTGTGTGACAAAACAATTTATTGTAATTAACCAGAAAAGACATAATTGAGATCAAAGTTCCCGAGAAACAGCACTAAATTATAATCGACACAAATATAACCACAAATCAAAGGCCACTTAAAAACACAAAATGTTGAGATCAAAGAATGAGATCAAAGAATTTACAACTTATAAACAACCACTAACGATTAGATTGATGCTTTTTTTTTTGATCATGCTTTTGTTTCTGTTTAAATTTTGAATGTGATTTGAAACTACTGTAGGATGTAAAGATATTAAAATTAACAGGCTGGGCGATATGACCGTACTGTATCGATATCGTGGTAATTTATGTTACGATAGATTGTTTGAAAATGATATTGATAATCTTGCTTTTAATTAAAAAAATATATATGCTTTTATGATGGCAAACTAAATGTGTCTCAGTGGGAGCTTTCGAGATGTTTTTACCTCAATGTTTAAAGTTATAATTTTTGAAACTGTTATAACACAATAGTAATATTTATTGTAAAAAAAAAAAAAAAAACACGACATTGTGCCATTCTGTCCCTCGTCTCCGGAGTGTCTGATCCTTTTTCCCAAAAGTGCACACAGTTTAAAATGAATCGAGAGCGTCAGTTTGTGGTGGAATAGCCAGACATACAGACGGACGGGGCCTCGCTTTGTCTGTATCTCCGAATCTGATTTGTGCGCTCATGGTTCTCGTCAGTCGTGTGGAGAATTAACCCTGACTTAATTAACATTTAACAGCATTAGCATGCTTCGTATTCGGTCTGCCCGAGGACGGGCTCTGCTTGGGAAAAAGAAATATGGCAGGGAAGGTCAGTTTACATGCAGTGTGTGTGTGTGTGTGTGTGTGTGTGTGTGTGTGTGTGTGTGTAGCAGGGTGTGTAGGAGGGTGTGTATGTGGTTTGGGGAGAATGTGATGTACTGGGATGTGTTGTGGGTGAGGGGCAGGCAGGTGTTGTGACTCAGTGTGAGTGAGGGGGTTTGCTCTCAGTGTGTGTGTGTGTGTGTGTGTGCGTGTGTTTGATTTAGATATTCAAAGCAATATGTGTAGTGCTTGGGCAAGTATTTCTTTCAATATTATTTTTATTTATAAAATGATTTCTATTGTTCGTGTTTGTATTTTGAGTGAACAAGTGTTTCGTGAGTGTGTGTGTGTGTGTGTGTGTGAGGGTTGTTTTTTTTCCCCCCAGTGTTAGAATAACAGTAAAATGAAGCACAGGTTACTTTCAGTTTTTTTTTTTTGTGTACGCTACAGTGAGATAAGATGGATTCATTGTGGGAGCGAGTGAGGGGGTGAAGTGCCGGAGCGACGGGAGCAAAGGAGCGAGGCAGCGAGGTGAAAAGAGGGGTAATTAAAAAGAAATCGGAGGCAGAAATGAAGCGGAGAAGGGGGGGGGAGGGGTGAAATGAATGAATGAAAATTTGACATAATGAGCTACGAGTGGTAAAGGAGGAGGGAGGGGGAGGGTGTGTGTGTGTGGGTGTGTGTGTGTGGGTGTGTGTGTGTGGGTGTGTGTGTGGGTGTGAGTGTGTGTGTGAGTGTGTGTGAGTGTGAGTGTGTGTGGGTGTGGGTGCTGGGGGACAGCATCTATCAGCTTAAACTCAGACATCTGTTAGGGTTTGTGTGCGTAGCCTTTGGTGATTAAATTCAGATAAGATAGACATGTGTGTGTTCTAACACACAACCTCTTATAAATGATAACAATAATGAAATATTAAAAAACTATATTAAAAAACACTTTTAATTTTTCACATTTTTGGTAAAATCCTAAAATCATGTCATTTATAACGGTTTGTGTTCTCTCACTGTCTGCATTTTTCACTGCGTACAGACTTACACGAACACGAACAAGGCCTTGTGTCGAGCAAATAAATCAGACGTGAAGCGCTCGTTATTCACGGCCCTCTGGACCGCCGCTGTTTGATGGATACTTTAGTCTCGGTGTATTTATTTTCTCTAGCAGATCGGCAGCGCCAACACTCCGTGCCGATCTAATACTTCAAATGAGGTTCATCATCGATAACACACACGTTCACACACTTTAACACACACACACACACACACACACACACACACACACACACACACACACACACACACACACACACACACAC
>JAQQZT010000021.1:13856774-13869344 GCA_030068275.1 Clarias platycephalus
GTAGGTGACCAAATACTTATTTTCCACCATAATTTGCAAATAAATTCTTTAAAAATCCTACAATGTGATTTTTTTTTCTTATATTGATTCTCATAGTTGAGGTATACCTATGATGAAAATTTCTTTTTAAGTGGGACAACTAGCACAATTTGTGGCTGACTAAATACTTTTTTGCCCCACTGTATGTTCGGCTAGGTCTGTGCCCTGTAAATGAAAAGTTGGGCTAAAAGTCAACCCTAGAGAAATATAATTAATTTTTGAACTGGATACATGCTGTGTCAACTAAACAGCAATTTGAAATATTTAGTTTGGCCAGCAATTTTTGGCCAGCTGTGGAACTTGTTTTTTTTTTTTACTGGGGCCGCCTGTTCATCTTGTCCAACTCATCAGATCACTTTATCTGAACCAAGAAGCACCAGTGATAACTCTGTATGGTACAGAGTTGGATGATATGAAGTCGCTCAAGATCGGAAAAAAAAAAAAAAAAAAAAAAAAGACAAGGATGCATTCTATCGGCATCACTCTACCAGAAGACATTGAAAGAGGAGTGAAAATTATCCATAGGAACAACAACAATCTCAAATATGCCGACAACACCATCCTACCGGCCAAAAGCAGAAGAGATCTGGAGCAACTCATTGTGAAAGTGCATGAAGTAAGCAAGAAGATGGGGCTGCGTTTGAACATCAAGAAGATGAAGGTGATGACGACTGCCAAGAATAGAAGATGCAGCATGAAAATCCACAATGAAGAAATCGAAACAGTACAGTACTTTATATTCCTTGGTTCCAAGATTGACCAAAATGGAGACATGCCATCTAGGGAAGTAAGGATATCAGCACTGCACCTAAAGACTGGCCAGTCAGTGCGATGGTCTTCTCCATAGCAACCTACTGCTGCAAGACATGAATGATGAAAAAGACGGACAGAAGGCAGATTGATGCCTTTGAGTTGTGGTGCTGGAGGAGATTGTTGTGCATCACTTGGACAGCGAGAATCACTAACAAAGACGTCCTAGAGTGCAGCAAGCCAAAGACGTCACTGGAAGCCGAGATCACCAAGCAGAAATGGTCCTATTTCGGCCATGCCATGCGCAGCTATTCTCTCGAGAAGGCAGTCATGCTGGAAATAGTCAGTGGAAGTATGAGAAAAGGACGTCCCAGAACTCAATGGCTCGATATTGTCAAATCTGATACAAACATGAGCATGGGTGAACTCAAAGAAGCAGTGATCAATAGAACTGTGTGGAGGGGAATGATCCACAGAATGAGCCAAAATCGACCACGATTGAACGGATAATTAATTGAGTGATACACATAGATGTACATTTTTCAGAAATGCGTTTAATTTTCGCAGTAGCAGCAACAGGCAGTGATGTCTGCATTGGTAGTGTGCACAGTGGAGGGGAACAAAGCATTACTGTTAGTAAGGTCTTTGCTACATATTTTCTGCCATATTTATCCCATCTATAACCTGTAGATGCTGAAATAGTTTACATAGGTGCTTTCTTATAAATGGTTGTACATTGCGTTTTGTTTTTGCTAATAATAGAAAGACAGACAGTGTGTGTGCGCAAAATTATTATGATTTTTTTTTTTGGAGAATACATTTTAAACCGAAAAGCAGTGAAATTGTGCATGAATTAGAATTTCATGTAATTGGCCCTGGTAGTGTTATGTATGTAAGGGGTAGAAGATGTGCCTATGCTGCTTTATGATCAGTTCATGACAGTTTCACCCATTTGATGCTGTCACACCATAGATGAGCGTGAGTGTGTGTGAGTCAGTTTCTTCTATCTAGCCTTCTCTCAGCAGTGCTCACTACTTGACTAAGCATTTAGTCAAAGATCTATAAGGATTTACTGTCAGAAAAAGGCCTGAACAGACATCTATCCTCTCAGGAAATTAGTTTTACCGCTTTGTCAACATTTCCCAACTATTTAAACACGAGTGACCAGCGTTCTTTCTGTCATTCATCTTTATAATGTAATAGCTTTTAACTTAATAGCTATCTTAATTGGTTGCATATCATAGATGAAAAAAAAACAACAACGACAACTCAGAATACAGCGGTTTATCATCTCATTGCTTGTCACATTCCAACTGAAGGTATCAACAGACACTTGCGAATTGCACTTATGCGTCCTTTCATTGAGTCCCAAAAGGAATCTTTGAAAAAAGAAAAAAAAGAAAGAAAGAAAAAAAAAACCCAAACAAACCAAAGCACACAGAAGCGAAGTGAAAAATACAGCTGCACACTGTAATAGAAAGGGTTTTATTCAGATAAAGCTTCAATCAGCACTCTCTGAGCTGCCTGGCTCCATCAGGAGCGTCTTCAGCACACAATATTTCCTTTCGGCACACGCACGCACACACGCACACACGCACACACACACACACACACACACACACACACACACACACACACACACACACACAATATTTAACTAGATCAGTCAGATCAGATCATTGAAGATGTGAATGAAAATGAAAATCATGTTTACGTGAGCTCGCAAAAAAAAAGAAGAACAAAAAGCGCGACTCGGCGGTGTGAAGTCCCTGAACAGTCTCTAATTATTGTTGTTGTACTTGCTCTATGTGACATCATGGAAAACCTAATGCTTTCCTCTCGCTCAACAGATTCATGGACCAGGTTTCCATGTGCACACATTATAATAGATCAAGGTGCAGTGTGCCCTCTAGTGGACAAAACGAGCACAGCAGATTTAAAAGCAATATTTCAGAGCCTGAATGTAAATGCCTTTTAGCATTTTAAGACTCGTCTCCGTGGTCATGACCTCTCCTTTTGACCTCCATCACTCAAACTGTTCAGTACTGGATAACAACTACAGACAGAGTAATAATAATAATAATCATAATAATAACGGTGCTTAACGATACGGTAATGACGTCCCTCCAGACAGGAAGCTATTTGTGGGAATGCTGGGGAAGCAGCAGTCAGACGCTGACGTGAGGAAGATGTTCGAGCCGTTCGGCAGTATAGAGGAGTGCACCGTGCTCAGAGGACCCGACGGAGCCAGCAAAGGTGAGCTGCCAGCCGAGAACCGCAAACCATCCAGGTTCACTGGTAGTCATGAGAAATATTAAAGAAAGAAAATATCTCACAACGTATGAAAAACAGTTAAATAAATAGGAAAAAAAGCAACAGTTTTACAGACGTGCTGCTTATTTACAGGTAAGGCAGGCAACTGTTCAGAGTCCCAGCGTCTAGTAGAATGTAACAGCAGGCAGCGTCCTTACTGAATGTATCACTAGCAAGCGTCCTCACTAATAGGCAGCGTCCACACCGAATGTAACAGCAGGCAGCGTCCACACCAAAGGTAACAGTATGAGTTGCTGGGTGTAACAGTAGTAGGCGTCCTTGCTGGGTGTACCAGTAGGCAGCGTCCTACACTGGGTATAACACTAGGCAGCCTCCTCACAGCATGTTCCACTAGGCAGCGTCCTCACCAAATGCGAGTTGACCGCACACTCCATTGGCAGGTAACAGTAGCGCGCTGGAGCCGCGGGTAATCTCTAGTTATGTAGAAGGTAATGGTGATGAATGCTTGTGTTTTAGATTCAATAAGTTCACAGATCTAAAATAAATACTTTGAATTGTACACAGTGTAACTCATCTGAAGGATCAAAGTGCTGCTGTTGTTTTACTGTTCATGTTGATTTCACGTCACTACCTGAGCTCAGGGTTTGAGGACACGAGCGGATACACCAGTGTGTTTTCTGCTAAGAACCGTGGGAGTGTGTTTAAATGTCGTGATGCCACAGTACAGTGTGTGTGTGTGTGTGTGTGTGTGTGTGTGTGTGTCTGTGTGTGTGTGAGAGACAGTGCGTGTCTTAAGAGATGATTTATTTTTGTCTTTTGCTGTTTGCAGGTTGTGCGTTCGTGAAATATCAGAGCAACGCAGAGGCTCAGGCCGCCATTAACGCTCTTCACGGCAGCCGAACTCTACCGGTCAGTGTCTTTCTGTCCGTCTGTCTATCTGTCTGTGTCTCTGTCTATTTGTCTGTCTGCTTGCCTCTCTCTTTTTCCCTCTATGTCTGTATCTGTCTCTATCTCTGTGTCCTGTCTCTGTCTGTCTGTCTATTTTTCTGTCTCTTTCTTTCTGTCTCTGTGTCTGTCTGCCTGTCTTTCTCTGTCTATATCTGTTTGTCTACTAATCTGTCTGTCTCGCTGTCTCTGTATGTCTCTCTCGCTGTGTTTGTCTGTCTGTCTCTCTCTGTCTGTCTGTCTGACTCTCTCTCTTCCTTGCCTCTTTGTTTCTCTCATTCTTTCTGTCTCTCTCTTGCTGTGTCTATCTGTCTCACTCTCCCTGTGTTTGACTATCTGTCTCTCAATCTCTATCTGCCTGTCTGTTCGTCTCTTTGTCTGTCTCTCTGTGTCTCTCTGTCTGTTTCTGTCTGTCTGTCTCCCTCTCTTCTCTGTCTCTTTGTTTTTTTATCCTGCACCCCCCCCCCCCCTTTTCACTCTTTCTGTTTGTGAAAGATTAAAAAAATCAAAGATTCAAAGTCACGACAAATATGGATATTTCTCTCACTTTCTCTCTCTCTTTCTCTCTCTCACTCACACACACACACACCTTTCTCTGTACATCTTTTTTATTTAGTGTCTTTTTGCTTCACCGTCTCTTTGTTTTTTTTTCATTCTTTGTCCCTCTTTTTATTCGCTCTCTTTCTGTCGTCCTTCATTTCTCTTCCATTGTCTCTCTCTCTCTCTGTGTTTATCAAGTTCAAAGAGCTTTATTGGCATGACGGCTGTTAACAATGTCGCCAAAGCAAATTATAATAACAAGCAGTTCAGGCAATAAGACAAACAAAGGAAAAAGGAAAACAATTACGTGGACATACATTAACAGATGTACTACAGAAAAACACAGTATTGATTAGTTGATATAGATTACATACAGTAGCAATACAAAATATTAGACTAGACAGTGTTAGGATCAGATCAGATCATCTCTCTCTCTCTCTCTCTCGCTCTGTCTACACACACGCGTGTACACACTGCTCTGCAAGGGCGGTCGTTAAATCTACTTTATTCTGCGCTATAAATACAGCAGCTAAACGTTACACACACAAGCGGTTATGTGGAACAATAAAACAGAACGGTAAAAACACTCAGGGAGGAAATGAAACAATGAAACCGGACGCAACATACATCCACATCACACTGGGGGAAAAAATCATAAACATAGAATTCAGAAATCACCAAAAATGTGTGTGTTTCATGTGTATTGATTCAGTGTTTCATACACACACACACACACACACACACACACACACACACACACACCATACAGCTTCAGGACTCCACCCACGCTCTGACTTACCCAAGCCCATTGTGAGAGTCTGCGTTTCAGAATGAAAGCATTGTATCGGTCTCACCCCGCCGTGTTATGATGAGTTGTCCCTTTGTAGTGTTTATAATGCTTCATAGGCATGATAAAGTACACTGTACAGTACATACAGTAAACACATGCGCAATATGGATTAATTAGTAGCAAAGCAGTGATGTATCAGTAAATCTGATAGTAATAGTATATCAGTAATAGTAGATTATGGAAGTGTCTCACTTATTTATTCTATATTCAGACCGTAGAGATAAATATTTCCTGTCCCTTCCCGTCTCTCTAGGGTGCGTCTTCAAGTCTGGTGGTGAAGTTTGCAGATACGGAGAAGGAGCGAGGCATCCGGCGCATGCAGCAGGTCGCCTCCCAGCTGGGCGTCATCAGCCCCATGAGCCTCCACCTGGGGGCCTACAACGCTTACACACAGGCCGTGAGCACTAAACCCCTTAGTACCTTCTATGCCAAATTCATTCCACCTTAAACAAGCCAAATAGATTTTCCCGCCTAATGTGACCTCATACTGTATAAGAACTTCTCTAGGAGGAGGGGCTGAGTAAGGTCTTATTTGCGTAGTAACTAAAATAGCATGTTTGGAAGAGGAGTGAAAGTGAGGGGTAGAGCATTAACACTCAGAGTTTGGAAATGCTATGAGACATATGATAACTTGTTACCGAAATTGTAAAATATGGGACCTTTAAATCATAACTCAAATTTTATCTTTTTAGTCCTAGAACTATTTGAACTACTTATAACGTTAACTTGTGCTGTTGTTTTCTTCTTCTTCTTTAGCTGGTCCAGCAGCAGGCTCTGGTAGCTCAGTCCGCCTATCTGTCTCCCGTGGCGACGGTTGCCGCGGTGCAGATGCAGCAGTTGGCCGCTCTTAACCCGAGCAGCATCATTGCCACACCTATCGCGTCAATCACCCCATCCTCAGGTGAGCCCTTTCTCTTCAAGACCTCCTCATTAAAACCATGACTGATGTATCGTGTCACAACCACGTCGTGTATAACACATACTGATTTTGTAACTAAAAAGGTGCGAGCACTCCTCCAGCTATCGCCGCCACACCAGTGCCTACTCTCCCTCCACCAATCGCAGTCAACAGTTACCCGGCAGTGCCCGCGCCACCCAGTGGGCAATCAGCCTCTGAAACACTCTACACCAACGGCATCCACCAGTACCAAGGTGAAGCTCAGGCCACTGCATTGACCAGATCTCTAATCAGCATTTTTGTTGTTGTTGTTGTTGTTGTACAGTATGTTACTACATCTCTCTCTTCATCCTCCTTTTCTCTGTCTTTCTTCTTGCAGCTCAGAGTCCGGCTTTGGATCCTCTTCAGCAGGCGTACACTGGAATGCAGCACTACACTGGTGAGTGTACGCTTCTCCTACATTCTGTAAATTTATGGGTCCAGTTAACCCCTTCTTTCCATCTATGGCTCCAACCCATAATATACCAACCAGCATTGAAAAACCTCAATCAGTTATGTACCAGGAAACTGGTGATAGGACTGTTGAGACCAAAGGGCTATCCTGTCTGGTCCGATCCCACAGAATTGTTAGTCTTTCTGTGGCTCCCGTCAAGGGGTTGAAACAGCGGACCATTTGATCCGCACAACAATTGGGCAACCGTCCCATTTTACCCGGGTGCCTGGCGCTGCATCCAGTGGCTGGGGTTTGGGCATTGGGTGGGAATCGAACCTGGGCCTTCCGCATGGAAGGGAAGGAAACCCACCACTCAGCCAGAGAAGCCAATGCAGTACATATTGCTAAAAACCATCAAGGCTGGCCACGATAGAAAGGTATCAGAATACCAATTGCATGACAGCCTACCACAAGAGTTCAAGGCTTCCAAATTCCCCACTTTGGACCCTCTGGTAACGCCTTGGTGCCAGGCAGTGCATTATATCTTCAGAGGTCTCGTGGAGTCATGCCCTGAGTAATCCGAGCTGTTTTACTGGCACTACACAATATTGGGCTTCATTATTTGAATTTGGTTTAATGTTATGGCTGATCGGTATAAAATTTGATGGATATTTTAGTTGAAAGACAATAGAATTATCTTGTGCTCATATTTAACATTTCCTGCCCACAGCCACGTATCCTGCTGCCTATGGTTTGGTCGGTCAGCCATTCCCTCATCAGCCCACGCTAGTTGCTCAGCAAACCCAACAGCCTCAGCAGCTTCAGCAACGAGAAGGTAATGATCACTCGCTTCCCATTCCATTAAGATATACCGAGACAACAAACGACCACAAACGTTTCTACATTAAACAGTTATTGATAATCATTCCAATATCATTTGTTTTTCTCCTTTTTCAGGTCCTGAGGGATGTAATATCTTCATCTATCACCTGCCGCAGGAGTTCACCGACTCGGAGATGCTCCAGATGTTTCTGCCGTTCGGCAACGTCATCTCAGCTAAGGTTTTCGTCGACCGCGCAACTAATCAGAGCAAATGCTTCGGTGGGTTGATGAGCGAGATAGAGAGAGAGAGAGAGAGAGAAAGACGTATCTCGATGGAATAACCAGCAGTTCAAATCAGCAAATATAATGGATCTCATGATTGTTCGAAAGCATTGAACAGGACTTGCGTTCCCTGCCTCATGCTTGTTTCTTTTTCTGTCTGTTAAGGTTTTGTAAGCTTCGACAACCCAGCCAGCGCTCAGACTGCCATCCAGGCCATGAACGGCTTTCAGATTGGCATGAAAAGACTGAAAGTGCAGCTGAAGAGGCCCAAAGATGCCAACCGTCCCTACTAATATGGCCAGGTGAGGGAGACCGTGCGAGTGTGAGAGAGAGAGAAAGAGAGAGAAAGAGAGAGCGAGGGAAAGGGGGATGGAGAGCAGACATGACACTCTGATATGAAACCAGAAGTAATGTGTTTTAAAACATTAATTATGCATTAAACAGTGTAAAGATTGGCTTAAATTTAATTCAATTTTATTTTATAATGATGATCATGATTAGACTATATTTATATATTTTATATGTATATATTTAGAGAATGTCTTATAAATTTAATATAATGTGTTTGAAAAGAAAAAATGCTTTAAAGTGAATAAGACAATAATGAGTTAATTAATTTTTACTTTTCATTTATTTTTTTATTTGTTTTTTTGTTTTTTCTTTGTTTTTGTGCTGTGTCATCGCTCATTCTCCTGAAATCAATCAATCAATCAAACAAACAAAAAAACCCTCATCCCTACCACCACAAGGCTGCCCCGGCCAATCATAGCTCGTGCGGAGACTACGTCGCTATGGCTGCGGTGGCCATAGCAACCAATAAAGCTTCCCCCTTCCCGTCACAGCGTTTGTTGTAAGTTGATTGGCCTGTGTTGGTTGCTGTGGCAATATTCCTGCCTGTGATGGTTGCCGTTAGCAGTTTTTTTTTTTTTTTTTGTTCTTGTTTATTATTATTTTTTATTTCCTCCTTTTTTTTTTTTTTTTTTTTAATTTCTTTTTCTTTTGGCCCTCTTGTCTTCTATCCTCCATGCTGAGAGTGCATGGCGGGTTACTGTGGTGACAATGGAGTGTGTTTGGTGCGTTGTGCCTTTCTCTCTCTCTCTCTCTCTCTCTCTTTTTTTTTTTTGTTTTTTTTGTTTGTTTGTTTTTTTATTGTTTTTGTAAATACTGATCAATGACACTACACTTTTGAGTTAACTGGAATTAGCGAAATCAATGCGATCCAAAGCTATTTAAGTACTCCTATGGGACATTTCGAATGCCCGAGTGTTTGGCTGGATTTTGTTTTTGATCAGTCTCCTCTGTGTTTTGTTTGGTCATGATTATCTCTTTACAGCTCCTCCCATATGTAGTCTGGTGATGTTTTAGTTTTTTTTTTGTGACTGTGGGGGATTCAGTGTGTATTCGATGACAGGAAAGTTTGTGCTAGTGGGTGTGGTGTTTTGTCCAGTGACTGAGAGAATGAATTAAGTGTGTGCGCGTATGTGTGTGTGTTCAGAAAGAGAGAGAGAGAGAGAGAGAAAAAAAAACGTAAAAGAAAAAAAACACAAGAGAATGCTGGAACAATTCATTCACTATCTCTCAAACCTCTTGCGTGAGGCTTGAGGTGAGAGCATTGTGCTGATTGATGAGCAGCGTTTCCCTGTAGGAATTCTGGGTTTTGTAGTACACCTAAGACATGCTTTTAGTGATGGATATTTAATGTTTACACATATTTAGAGGTCACTCATGACATGTTAATGTTGACCACGGGCGTTAAAATGAGAATAAATACAATGGACACCATTGACGGTCAATCAATGGGCTCAGTGGTCCCTGGTCGGACTACAGAGGTTCCTAGGTGAATGAATGGCATGACTCATTCAGGATTGATAACATCTGTATAACAGATTCCTTTCAAACTAGAATAATTCTATCCTGATTGAATGAGATTCCTCGTGCTCCCAGAACCACTCTTTCATTTGACTTTTTCACTTAATTCGAGTCCTGGAATATGACCTGGTTTACTACGTTCAGTACGTTCAGTCGTCAGCTGATTTCATTTTTTGCCAACATAACATTGCTGAGCCTCGACCTGAGCAACTGAAGCAACCTCAGTTCATAACACTGCCTCAAGAGGCTTGTACTTCTGCTCTGCAATCTGGACTCATCAGATCACATGACCTTGTCCAATCGCTCCAAAGTCCAGTCTTTATGCTCCCTAGCAAACTGAAGCCTTTTTTTTTTTCGTGATGTAGTAGTTTTCTTATGGACACGTAGCTGTTTGGTCTCAATTTTGTGAGTTCTCATCACATGCTCCTATTATAGCTCTGATCTCTACTGGTCATTTTCCCCCATGCAGCTTCACCAAGCATTTACTCTATGTGATTGATTATAATTTCATAGGGGAATTTCACTACCCATGAGCGACCTCCAAATATTGTCCATAACAACTAAGCTGAACATAACATATGAACTGGTTCAACTTAAAATTTGTATTTGAGCATTACCCTTGGATCTATAAATTCGTAATTACTGTACATAAAGTTCACTTAAGGCATTAGCAAATCGTAGTCAACAGTATGGTACAGCCCAGAATTCCTATGGTGCATGTTGGAAATTTGTATGCCTGCTAGAAGCCTTTCCCACTGAGACACTAACACTGAACACACATTTGAGCATACACCCATTTACTGCCTCACTACGTTAATTGCATGGAAGTATGGTAAGCGTAAGATCACTGCTATATGCTCCAGCATACACAAGTCTCATTTGTTACCTGTGTCCTCGGATCACGAGTCATTTCCAGTCATCTAACTCTTTTCATTTCTCTCTCCTTTATCCCCCTTTTTTCTACTGTAGGTTAAAAAAAAAAAAAAAGAAGACTGAAGAAATCGGTTTGGAGAAAAAAAAAAAAAAAAAAAAGAATTCATCTGCTGTAAATTAATTACGGGACCAACGGCTCATTTTAAATACCTGATACAAAGAACTACTGGAGCGAATATATACGTTTAACAGATTAACACTAACCCGCTGCACAAGACTTGGGTTATTAATTATACATTTACAGCCTCGTCAGTATACAGCGTATGACCAATAACTGTTTATAGGCACATTTCTTGTACAGTTAATAACCAGCTCAACACTATTCCTGCAATGTCACGCTCGTTTCACGCACACTCTTCGAAAGTGTGTGTGTGTTCGGGAGTTTGAAGGGAAGGCTTTCAGTGCTCCATCTGGCCTTGAACTGAAACTGCACATAAAATGGGACCAACATCATTGTGTAACAGCTGCACAGCAAGGCCTTTTGGGAATTTTTCTTGTTATTTCTTTCCTGGTTCGTGCACTTACTGCACACTATGGGGATTTACTCAGCACCAGTTATGTGTATATAGAAATTTATTTGGCTACGTGAAAGGCATATCAGTGGGCTAGGAGGTGAGGTGAGGGGACGGGAGGGGAGGGGATGGGAGGGCTTGGGAGGGGTGTTGTTGGGGGTACTCGGGTGGGTTTTTCAAGTTATTTAAGCTCAAAAGCGCGGAGTATCATGAGTACGTTAGCTAGGGAAGAAAGGACTGGAAAAAAAGAAAAAAAAAGACGGATTAAATATTGTCCATCATGGTCAGGCTGTAGTTAGATTTTACATTTCAAGATACGTTTAGGATGATTTGATGGGGGGGGGGGGGACAAGGTAATGAGGAAATAGAGTGGAAAGCATTTTAAAATTTTATTTGTATTTCACTGTATATATCATGCTTTGAAAATTCAAGGTTAAGATTATTATTATTATTATTATTATTATGTCCTTATTTAATTTTCTTATCTAATCTTTTTTCCCCAACAATTAATTAACTTATTGATTTTCTGTTTTTTTTATTTCTTTTTTTAATATTCTTATTCTTATTCTTATTATTATTTATGAAGCTTTTATGAAGGTTCACTGGCACATGCGTGTAGGAGTTAAATTATTTTTTAGATCTTTTATTTACAGAATTACAATTGAGGAACAATCATTCATATTTATTTATTTTCTTCAGCTATTGTTTCCTAACCTGTCAATTACAAGGAAAAAAACATAATAAAAGTTTTAAATAACCGGTTGTGTCATTCATTTTGACAGATTTTGGTTGTAGATTGCACACAGAGAAGATATGAGATCTTCCCTCGGGGCGTTCTTACCTGAGCATATTTAATAATTGAGTGCATTTGTGGTATGCTTTAACACACGTTATTGCCGCTGTACTGTGGAGTAAAAAGATTAAAAAGAATCTTATGTTCATGGAGCGTGCAGGCTGAAGCATGTCTCTGTCTCTCTCTCGGATCCCATAAGAACCTTGCTAACTGCTTACCTTCTGCCACACACCATCCAGCAGGTTTGGTGAAGATTACTGAACTTGCACTTTAACTTCAAACATACAGTGGCTTTGGAAATATTTACATATGTTTACACATTTACTATGTTTTTGTTTGCATTTGCTGTGTTGCTCATTTAATTAAATCTAGTAAAATGAATTTTATTGATTTTCAATTTAATTTAATTCAATTTTATTTTATTTGTAAACTGCTTTAAATGAGTATGAAATGTGTGAGACAATACTGTATGTATAAATCAAAATGATCAGATTGTCCCTAATGAGCGAGCCGAGGGCGACGATGGCGAAGAAAAACCCCCTGAGATGGCAACAGGAAGAAACCTTAAGAGGAACCAGACTCAACAGGGAACCCATCCTCATCTGGGTGATAACGGATAGCAGGGATTGA
>JAQQZT010000021.1:13872759-13884166 GCA_030068275.1 Clarias platycephalus
GTCCTAAATTTAAGGGGAAATTCTAAGAAAATGTCATAATTCTAAGATTTTTCTTAGAATTTCGTCACTAGGAGCAACTTTTAGGCTTAAGAAGCTTTGGGAATACGGGCCCTGGTGGTTCCAACTTCTCTTCCATTAGATGGTAATGGAGTTCACTCTGCTCCTGGAAACATTCAAAGCTTAAAAAAATTATAGGTCTATGGCAAGCTCCTTGATTTTCCTGGCTTGTTTTTTGGTGCGTGAACACACACACAGGTGTTAGTCTTTCTAAAGCATGTCCAATCTGCCTTCAGGTGGACTTCAGAACTCCAGGTCTAGCGATGTTTAATCAATAAATCTACTGTAGAGTAAGAAGTATAGAGTAAGTAATATCGGAAACTTGCCTTTAACCTTAGTGTGAACTTGCTTTGATACTGTGCTGTGAGTTTGTGATAATCTGTATGTTTGGAAATGTAACAATTTGAGAGCAAATAAAAGGTGACCGATATCATGAGGATGATTTCGCAAAAGCTAAAGTGTTCATATTGTAACTTCACCTATTCAACTTGTTCTAAACTTATCTCAGTTTAGTTTATGAATTAATTTTTAATTAAGGATATTAAATAATGCAATAATGCAAAGATGGTTGCAATGGGTGATACGTGTGAGTCACCCATGGTAGTCACACAGATGTTTCTCTAATAGGGTCTCCAAGCCATCTTAAACATAAATGATGCATTAGTATAAATGTTATTTGTTTAAGATTAAGAATTACGACTAGCCGATTCATACTGATCAGATAGGATCTGGCAACCTGGATATAAAATGTGTACTTTGTGCAGAAATGCAATGTTCTATACTATACTCCTATATAATACGACTATAGCAACAAGATCTATTCAAAGCTGCTGTCATTTAAAATGAATCAAATATTTAAAAAAAATAATGAAAGGGCTTCAAAGGAAATAATCACCTACAGGGTGATGTAATGTGGCCTGTTGCATTCCGGCATGGATTATTTTATTTATCCTACAGCAATTTGCAGATAATTGTTAAATGGGAATAAATACAGTGGTCACCATTTTTGGAGGTCTCAATTCGCCCGAAAGGTCTTAGCGTGGCACAGGGACTTTACAGGAGATTGCATAGTTCATACTTGCATGCATAAATGCAAAACCCCGTTACACATTTAGATTTAATTTATTTTGACAACTTTTGCTCTGCATGTCATGAGCGCTACTCAATATGAAGTCAGATATTTTGGGTCGTTTATACCTTTATGTAGGTATACTGGTAATTGATTTAGATTAATCAACATAGCTGTAGCTTGTAAAGAAAACGTTATGTGCTGTTAGCTCCATGAACTTCTTCATGGCGTTTTCTTAAACAGCCGCAATTTTTTTTTTTTTACATTTCTGATTAGCACATTCGAGCAAGAATCTTGGAAAAAAAATAAACAAACTAAACAAACATGGTTTATTTACCCACACAGGAACATAGCTAAGAGCTAATTATAAAGTCAGATTTATAGATTTAACACCCAAACATGGATGTGCGCCGATTAATCTAAAGCAAAAAAAAAAAAAAAATTCCTTAGAAGAACAATAGGGCCCTTCACATGACATCAGCACTATCAGGGCACAGCTGTGACGTCATAGTGCTGATGTCAGTACAAAAAAAAACAGTTAAGCTGTTTTTTGCCTTAGATTAATAAGCATACAACCATGTTCGGGTGTAAAATAAGTGAATGATATCTATAACTAACTGACTGTATAATTGGTTATATTGTTCCTGTGGGGGGGAATAAACCAAATTTCGGTATTTCCCACTTTGTAGCTCGAACGCGCTAATCGGAAATTACAAAAAATGGCGGCTGTTTAAGAAAACGTCATGTGCTTTCATTAGCTCCGCCCACTTCTTGTTTAACCCTCCTGTCGTGTTTCTGTTCGGTCCGGGCTGAGCGAGTGTGTGTAAGCGAGATATAGAGAGCTGGCGGGCTTCTGGGTCTGAACCTCAGATTAATCAACGTAAACCCTGGAAACGGCTAAAACCCTGCATTATCATATATTAACACCCGGAAGTGTTTTTCATTCTTATTTTTTTAAGAAGTCCTGTCGCGTAGTAACGCCGCCGAATGAAGCCGACGTGGAGGAGGAGACGTAAATACTGCTGCTTTTAAAGTTGTTCTTTAGAAACTTTCAGAGAAAATGGCTCAGGATTCCGGAGCGCGGTGTGTCACACTCGAGTGGCCCTGAACACCTCCAGAGTTTGGTGGTTTTTTTTTATATATACAAGTGTGTTTTTGTGCCAGTACTTTGCTCTCGAGTTCACACCCTGTTTTTGCGCTTCGTACCTGCGTTTGGCGGAAGTGAGTACCGTTATATGCAACATACATACATACACACACACACACACACTCTTTCTTTGACGCTCTCTCTCTCTCTCTCTCTCACACGCACACAGCTGTCTCACTCTCTAAGAAACTTAGTAGCTGCAGAAAGGTGTGTTTTGTGTTATGTCTCTCTCTCCCTCACACACACACACACACACAGGGCCTGTTTAAAGGGACAGAGTTCAGTTTTGATGATCTGTTTCCTCTACTTCCGGACTAAAGGGGTTAAGGGTTAGGGTTCAACTAACCCAAGTCTCCAAGCGCACAGAAAAAAAAAACGAACCGCTAGGTCCGTTACCATGGCAACGTGCAACAACTTCAGGTTAGCTTGCCTGGAGCATCATGTTGTCAGTAAGGGTGTGACACTTAATAAGAGCTCTGAGTTGTCTGAAGTGCTTCATCCTGCACGTGTGGTCAATCTGGAGGAACATTAGGGTGTGTAAATACATACAAACACACACATTATCTGTATAAATGAAAGGGAGGTTTTGTCTGTACAAGTCTTGATGATATCTTTACCTTTCATACATCGGAGGACCCGAAACCAGTCACGTTTTCTGTCCGTTCAGATTTTAATTAAATCTTAAATTAAAATTTTACTCAGAATTGAATAAAACTTCAGCAGTACAGTAAGTCCCAATCATTGTCTAGGTACTTGGCTGCTAACACACTCGGCTATACACTGTATAAAACTTACATGTTACATAATCTTGTCCTTGTTCTTTAGAATCAATGAAAAAAAAAAAACGAGCGACATCTGCCATCTTTTCACCTCGCTCCATTCTCTAAATTATTTTCACTTTTGTCTCCATCGTTATTGCTTTGCTTAGCAGTACCAGCTTCATCGCCGCTGCTTTTCCGGTTGCTTCCAGACGTCCTGGAATGCACGTGATGTGTGGGACACTAGACACCTGATCTAACTTCCGTGATTGAACGTTTGCAAACGCTTGTCTTTTGTCTTCGAAAGTTTGTAACTCGAATGTTCGCATGTAGGGGACTTGCTGTACTTTAACTTCTTTAAGTATTTCTACAAGCTCTTTAACCGTCAACGACAGGTACTTAAGCTGGTCATATTTGTTTTATTAGAAAGCAGGAGACCAAAGAAAATGGAGCAAACCTACTTGGGGAGAATCGTGATTCTTAACTGAATAAATTTTCCCCCCGTCTCTAGTGTAGACAAAATTCAGTATGTCTGTACATTAAATTATCGAACACATGGGTTTTTCGACTTTAGGACCATAAAAAAAGCATGAGAGTGGTTTCATTAAAATGATAAAGTATTTGTCACGTGCACAGTGACCTAATTTATTTATTTTCCCCTGCTTGTTCCAGTTAAGTCAACAGTGACAACTTGGCGGTGCTGGGGCTTGAACCCCTCACCGTCTGACCGTTTGAGGCACCACTGTCCCCCTCAAAGAACTGAACTCATGACTTATGGTTTGTAAGACTAACGCTCTAACCACAGAGCTACCGAGCCATGACAACCTGGGATGAAACTTGAATAAAAAATAAAAAAAACTGATAAATGTACAACAGTTTACGTTAGGCAACTTCAAAAAGGACAGTTTGTGTGTGTATGTGCGGTACAAGCTGAGAAATGCTATCGAGCTGTGAGCGGCCATATCGCTCTGACATCGCTTTTTGAACTTTTGAATCGACTGAACAAACGTGGTTTTGTATGTCTGTAGAGAAAAGTGTACATTAAGGGGCTTGTTCTCTGAGACAGCTCTTTGTGCTTTCTCACCTTCCCTGGAGCGTGAACCTGCATACAGACACCCTCATGGGTCCAAGTTCACCCGAGAAAGAGCACATGATAGTCAGTGCAATGTCTTAGAGACGCGCAGCAAAATGTGCGAGACATCAGTTAATCATTCGGAAGAAGACCGCCCGGTCCGGGAAAAACTAGTGAGGACTAAAAACCCCCTTAATTTTATAATAAGATTTTATTCAAATAGCAAATATTTGCTTGTTAGTTATTCACCTTTAGGAACATTTGTAGGTTAAATTGATCTGTCTATAGATTTGTCTTTTTTTTTTTTTTTTTTTTTTTTTTTTAATCCTTTTTTATTTTTACATATATTTAGTCTAATCTAATTCAATGAAACCTTGGATTGCGAGTAACTTGGTCTACAAGGGTTTTTTGCAGTGAAATCCTGATGACTGTGATGAACATAATACTGTCTAGAAACGGGAATCACCAGGGAACACTCAATACGATATTATCGTGATACCCAGGTGTTGATTCATGTCTCGCAATTTTAGAATTAAAAAAAACATTTCCCAATTAAATACAATATAAATACAGTTTTATGACCTTGATAAAAAAAAAAGTAAAGTAGGTAAAAAAAAAATTGTCATACCTTGAAAGTTTTATAACTTAGTTTTATATAACGGCTTTATTACTGAATTGAACACAAGTAATAAAGTGTAGTAGTTTTTCTCACTTAAAAACCAAGCGTACCATTTAAACCGTAGAAAGTCATCTAGGCTGTATTACTGATAATAAAATTAACTTCAAGTCATTTATACAAGATGCAGAATAGGACTGAATCAGGAGAAAATTCACCACAGAGTTCATCACGTAAAACCCTTCTGTCCATCAGAAATATTATTTTACCTGTTTTCCTCTCACAGCCGGAGGCACAGAGAGAGCTGATTGGCTGAGCTCTCTCTGGGGGGGGAGGGATGAGCGGTACTTGCGCTCCCACATGTGATAGTCTTCGGCCCTCCCGGCTGAGTGGTAGTGGTAGCCTTAATGAGGGAGCCCCCTGGCGACAGGGAGGAATTGGTCACGACTAAATTGGGGAGAAAATTGGAAATACCCCAAAAATAATAATAAAAAAAAAAAAATATATATATATATTCTTTTACTCCTGTGAGGAACTTGTTTTATTCTCTTGACTTTTTTTTAAACAAGTATATCCAAATGTAGTTTTAAAGTTCTTAGGAATTTTTTTTAAATCTTAGAACGCCTTATCTAGTTTTAATATCGAATAACTAAAACTTAGAAAGAAAGGAAGTAACTAACTTTAATTACAGGAGTTTTAACATTTCTAAACAAACTTGGCAAATCATTCACTCTTACCACCAGGGTGTGAATAGTTTTGAGCATACGCCTGTACGATTATAAAGAAACAGTGACGATGTACCATGGTTTCTCTTTTTTTATTTTTTATAATTCTATAGATTTACACTCAAACGTGTAACGCTCACGACTTTCGAGTCTAATTCACGCTCTCTGGCGTAAGTGGATTTTAAGGCTAATTTGTGGTGAAAATGGCAGATCGGAGGATTTTGAAAGCACGCGACTTTTGCTAATGCGATAAAAATGCGTTTCTGTTGGACAACTCGGAAACTTGTACATTGTTGTAATTAAGACTGATCGGTCACTGGTGCATCTCTATTATAAATGTAATAAATCATAAAAAAAAATACATTTTGGAGTCAGGAAACACGAATCATCACACAAAAGAATCGTGATTCATAACTAAGTCTATTTTCTTCCTCTCATCATTAATACTTAACTCTTTTGCTGTTGACTACAGAGTGAAAGTAAACTAAGCCTAGTTATGAAATTAGATTCCACGCAAGGAAATATTAAAACACTTTTACTTTTTTTTGCTTTGGTTTCTCTTTTTTTTTTTTTTTTTTTTTTTTTTTTTTAATGCTGCTTTGATATAAGTTGGAATTTAACAGATTTTTATTTTTGATTATATTTTTTGGTAGAGATGGCACCAGTCTGATCCCCAGTATCTATATGGATTTGATTTGACAGCATAGGGGGGGACGTATATACAGTAATGTAACCAATGCCAAAGATTAGAGCTGGAGTTTTTTTTAAAACTGGAAATGTTTTCATATAAATCAACTTTTTCTGGAACGTAAAAGAATTTGGTGTCAATGGGTTTAACTGCAAAGTATTTCAATAAGAAAAAAAAAATGCAGTTTTACATGCATTTTACAAGAAAGCGTTCTTTGGAATCGGTTCATGCTCAGTATATCGGTAGAGGATGAGGAAAAAAAATATCATCATAGCGTCTCTGGCATGGTTTCCAGGGTTTCCACTTGACTCGCCCTCATGCATATCTTTAAAATTAGACATGGTGGTGGATCTCATTTGCGCAAGACTTCGACTTCTTATTTAAAGTCTCCTGTATGTTTTCCTATTTTGTTAACAAGTTGACACAGGTCTCAGGGCTCTCCCAAAGTGTGTGTGTGTGTGTGTTTCAGCTCTAGTTCAGATAATGGAAAAAAAAAATCTAAATGGCTAATGCTAAAATGGAAAATCAGACTGGAGAGCCAAACGAATGCCAAACAAATGTCAAAAAGTGCTCTTTGTGCACGTTTGCTACATCCATATTGAAACACGTGTTTTCCCAGAAGTCTTTGCAACCATTCACAGAGAAAGGTCAGTGAACAACAGAGCGATATGAGCAAGAGATAAAGATTGAACGAAGTACAATTTTGTATGTTGTACCTAATTGATCATGTTTATAGTGTACACATGGAGTTGCTGCAAACTACTTTATATATACTTTATATGGCTTTGTGCAGGATTAACAAAGTGAAAATGAAGTGTTTCTTATGGCATGGTCACAGTCTGTGTGTGTGTGTGTGTGTGTGTGTGTGTCCATTCCTTCCTGATCACCTCAGTGACTCATATAGGATATAAGAAAGAGATAGAAAAGGGATCACAGCGAGGCAGAAACCCCGTGACGCAGCGTCACACACAGCTTTCTGATGAGCCTTGAAGTGTAAAGTCCGCTCAGCTAATGATCAGGAATCTTAAAGGAGCAGCTCGATTGTTTAAAGCTCTGACGCTCTGTCGCATTTGTCTTGCCCGATTTGTTGTTTAGTGCTGTTTGCAGTCCTGCTCAACATTATTGGCAACCGTGAAGTTTAAGTCCGTAATGTTGGAATATCTCCTGAAAGAAATTAATGAAGGAAAAGTAAAACAGCTTTTTTTTTTTTATATAGAGAACTTGTGTTTGATACAAACGAGCAAATCTACATCTAGGCATTTGGCAGATGCCCTTATCCAGAGCGACTTACATGTTTATCTCATTACACATTATACATGGGCAGTTGAGGGTTAAGGGCCTCGCTCAAGGGCCCAACAGTGGCAACTTGGTGGTCGTGGGGTTTCAACCTGGGACCTTCCGAACCGTAGTCCAATGCCTTAACCACTGAGCTACCCCTGACCCATTTTAATTTACCGAAAGGATGTACGTTTTAATTCACCTGTGGTCAATCACAAATGAGAATTACTTGTGGTAAATTGTCAGTCCTCATGTCACATAAATTAGTCACTGAATGATGACTTCAGGCATATATTACTCCCTGTTCCTTTATCATAATGGTGAAGACAACAGGAGCAGCCGGAGTACATCAGTAGTGCAATTATAATTAGCAAACACAAGACCTTCAAAGGGTATAAGGCCATCTCCAATGATCTTGCTATCCCTGTTTCAACACTGCGCAATGTAATTAAGAAATATTTGCCAAGCATGGAACTGTCACGAGCCTACCAGGACGTGGGGGACAATTGACGAGAGGACTCTAAAGGTTTTTGCGAATTGTGGGGGAAAAAAAACACCAAAGATCTAAAGTCCAACCTGGAGCAATCCGGGGTGAAGGTTTCAAAACATACGGCCTTGACCGTATCACGAATCATGAAATCAGAGAATTACCAAGAGATTTTGTAGTGAAATGTCCTACCTAGTGTAAGAAAACTTGAGTCGGTTTGAGTCGAAGATCATGGATCCCAAAGGACACATCAAAAAGCACACAGGAATGGTTGAAAAGGGAGTCCTGATCTTAATCCCATTGGAAATCTTTGGGGTGAGCTGAAATCTGCAATTGGGGGGAAAAAGAAGCCTGCAAACGCTCAAGAGCTTGAACAAATTGCACAGGAAGAGTGGGAGAAAATACCCGCAGAGAAATGCAAGAAGTTCATAAATGACTACAAGAAACGTTGCTGTGAAAGGGTGTGCAAGTGCAACCAAATATTAAGAAAGGGTGCCTTTATTTGCTGCCCATGCTGTTTTCTTTTCTGCATGCAAGTTAAAAAACAATGTTTGGACCCCCAATTAAAAAATCCTGATTATGTTGGTACAATTTTTTTTATTTCTGAGGGTAGGTCATGGCAAAAAATTTAAAGCATATCCATGACCACCTACCAAAAAGCCTATCTTGTTTACCTGATCTTCTCGTCCTAATCTCTGAGTAACTGTTTACACAATTCTAGATTATTTCATCATCCTGACTGACTTCTCCATTGGACTCTGTATCTGTGCCTGAGTGACGGGGGCGGTTTCCTGCTCATTTACAGCGAGTAATGATTATGCCGTCTTGCAAAATGGGTCGTTGGTTTTGCTTCCTTCTCTCGGGTCAAAACCTGCACGCTGGTGTAAAAGCCTGTAATGAACCACAGTGCGGTTTGATGCTCGAATCTGATTGGTCAGAATGTTGCCGTGCGTTCTTCTAACAGCACGGCTCAGAAATTACGAGCGGTGTTTGAGTCGAAGCGGGACTTGCGAGGAAATTTCTGGTGAATAAAGGCGTCAAAGCGATGGACATTTACAGAAAACTTTTCAAAGAAGGTTGTATACGTTCCCATGAACATTTGAATGGTTCGAGTAGACCCTTTCCAAACGTTTGGGCCATTTAAAGGAGTTCCTGGGAGGCCAGCATTTCAGATGTGAAGCAGGCACTCCTATCATGGCTCTGGTGTACTGAGAAAACTTTCTACCATGATGGTGTCCAAGCACTAGTGAAACTCTGTGATAAGTGCGTTAGTGCAGCAGAGGTTTATATAGAGGAATAAAATGATTTTTTACTTTCGTAACTTTTGTTATTCTGCAAAATCAAAAGTCCCACTTTGACTTGAACAGTTTACACAGTAGTAATTCATATGTATGTTCCAATACATTATTGTTTCTATAGTAACTGCTGATACTAAATAGATTTAAATAACATGTCAAGACAACATGTATATTAAAGGAGTCTCCAGTGTTGGCACCCGTGTTTTCCAGCTCAGGAAAGTCACAACATTACACAACATTTATCCGTTAATAATTATTAATCAGTAAAATTTTTATCTGATATTATTTTTAATTACTGTTGACATCAGATTAAATAAGGCTCTGTAAGATTCATCATAGAGATAATTAAACCTGCTAGAAAACTGAACAGTTTCCTAAACCTGTCATTCCATATCGAAGATTTCCTGAAATAACGTGAGTTGTTACATCATAGTCAGACGTCTGATGAAAATAATCCAACAATATTTGTTTAATAATATAGATGTACAAAAGCAGATATGGCAATATGATTAAAATGATTAACATGTTTAATTTTTCATTAAACAGCGCCAAAAACTCGCGGTGAATTTGCCACTGTTGGGCCCTTGAGCAAGGCCTTTAACCCTCAACTGCTCAGATGTGTAATGAGATAAAAATGTAAGTCGCTCTGGATAAGAGCGTCTGCCAAATGCCTAAATGTAAATGTGAATCATGATGAACCGTACTTATGGCCACCGCGCGAAACCGCGTAGGTGCGATTGGGGTATTAGGTTAGATGTTTTTCCTTTTATGCTTGAATGATTCATAGGTCATTGTTTGGCGTAACAAACAAAAACATTCCTCTGAAACCGCTCAGGTACAGGGACTGGACTGAAACTGAAAGCCAGCAAAAGTCTTTTAGGAAGCAAGGAGAACTTCCTTAAGACGATACATTAAAAATACAAGAAAGTCTGGATATTTGAAAGTAAGTTGTGATGAAACGAGGGCCGGCGCAATAGCTTTGCACAGTACTGTATGACTAAGATCCGAACCAGAAAATAAGATAGTTATAGTGTACAAAATGTGTTAAAGGTACAGTAGTTGATTTATTTTTTTTCTTTTTAAAGAATCTGAATGATATATAGAACATGAATAAAAAAACAATTGATTAACTTTTATTTCCATTCGGATGTGATTCCTGTCAAGACGCGGTTGGCCAAGAGGGCTAGTAGGTCATGGACATGTGCAGGAATCATTCAAATGTTGGAGCCACCTCCATTATAAGAGATCTAACCTTTACAAAGAAACAAATAAAATGACGACCTGCACCTTTAAATTGATGAGATCAAAGGTGTCATGTGGGTGCAGGCTTTTATTTGAGCCAAACAGGAGCCAAACCTGTTCAATAGTTGTTCTTGGCTTTGACTAGGTGCGGCTTGTGCTTAGGTTGGAATGAGAACCTGCGCACGCACGCACACACACACACACACACACACACACACACACACACGCACACACACACACACCGGCCCTTTCTGGAGAGGATTTGACATCTCTGGTAAAGATCAGTCTGACTTTTTTCAAAATTTTTAAACAGATTGGGCGCCGGCTTGGAGATCCACACACATATTCGTTTGAATAAATACACAGTAATTATCCATAAAAATGAGAGAGAATTAGAAAAACTGTCCATACTAAAATGTCCATGCTTATAATTTAGCTGTGCCACCGTGACCACTGGAAAATTTGCTTCCTTGTTTCACACCTGAACCTCATCGACACTGTTGCGTCATCATTGCTGGATCTCTCTCTCTCTCTCTCTCTAAAGCAGAAGTTTTTTTTTTTTTTTTTTTTTTTTTTGCCTGCCCAAGTTAACAGAATAAGAGTTCTCTTATAGGAAATGGTGGATGTAGTGCCAAGTTGCAACACACTCTCAAACACAATCAAGCATGGCCTTCCTTCACTCCCACTCCTACCAGAATCTCACATGCTGAGCATGCACATCCTGTTTACATAATTATCTGATTGGGAAGGTATCTAACATCATGAACCAAAAAATAATAATAAATAAAATGGGGAAGTGCGCTTTACATATCAGATCGACTCGTTCATCTTTTTTTCGTGACTGCTACAAATGCTTGATACGGAAACTTGTAGTTGATTAGATTAGATGATTAATATTTATTATTTTATAGTTAAACTATTGCCAAACACAATAGGTGTTTGGCAATAGGTAAACACCTATTGTAGCTAG
>JAQQZT010000021.1:13886660-13906327 GCA_030068275.1 Clarias platycephalus
TGCATACACACACACACACAGGGGTTGGACAATGAAACTGAAACACATGGTTTTATACCACAATAATTCATTAGTATGGTGTAGGGCCTCCTTTTGCGGCAAATACAGCATCAGTTCATCTTGGGAATGACAGATACAAGTCCTGCACAGTGGCCAGAGGGATTTTGAGCCATTCTTCTGGCCAGGTCACTACGTGATGCTGGTGGGGGAAAACGTTTCCTGACTTTCCCGACAAACAGTTTTGGTGGAAACAGGAAAGTTGAGGTCCACATTTAATTCTGCAGTGAGTTGGGCAGCTGTGGTTTTATGTTTTTTAGATACAATCCGGGGTTAGCACCCGGACATCCCTTTCAGACAGCATCCTCTTGCATCCACAGTTACTCTTGTTGGATGTGGTTGTCCTTCTTGGTGGTATGCTGACATGCTCTTGCTTTCTTGGTCACAGATGGGCCAGCAAGACGCGCACCAACAATTTGTCCTCTTTTGAACTCTGTCACCTATAATGTTGTGCGCATTGCAATATTTTAAGCAAAACTGTGCTATTACTCTGCTAATTAAACCTTCACACTCTGCTCTTACTGGTGGAATGTGCAATCAATGAAGATTGGCCACCAGGCTGGTCAAAATTAGCCATGAAACCTCCAACACTAAATTGGCCAGTGTTTCAGTTTTTTTAAAAATACATTGTCCAAATAAAAAAAAAAAATTCTAAACACTGTATTGCCCATTGTCGTGATTGGTAAAAATAAATATAATTGGCTGAAAACATCAGATGAAAAGATAATTATTTTGTAAAAAAAACTTTAAAATAATGGATTTGGGTTCCTCTGACTAAAACTAGACTAAAATGCCCAGACTTTTAGTCGACTAAAACTTGACTAAAACTAAAATAGGATAAGATTGACTAAATATGATAATAACTAACAGGGACATTTATACCAGGATTGAGACTAAGACTAAAATTGAAAATAGCTGACAAAATTAATTATGTTCAGGTCTAGGTCATGTCTACTAAGGGTTTAAAATTAAGAACAGATATTAAGGATGTGGGGGAAAAATGGATGGATCACGATTCCTGGCTTTATATGTCGATTCATGCATCGCAAAATAAAATAATTAAATAATTAATGACATTTATAATTGAGATGCACCAGTCAGGCAGAAAGTGACCGGAACTGGGTTTTTTTTTTTTTAATTAAATTTTTTTTTTTTTTTTTTACCGATTCTTTGTCGCCTCCACGAGCTTCTGAGGGCTGCAACAGAAACACATTTTTAGGGTGTTACAATATCAAACACCCTATCAAACACCCAAAAGTTGTGCGCATTAAAAAGCCTCCGATTGCGATCGGCCTTTTTCTCCAAACCCTGCAAATGAATTAGTTTTGAAACCCACTCATTACACAAGCTTAAACAGTCTCAAAACACGTGCTTCAGAACCCACATGTAACCGGATTGGAAGCTGCTTGTGGCCACGTGCACACACCTGTTCAACACCCGCTAAAGACTTTTGGAGGCATTTGAGCCAGTAAAATTTCATGGTTTCTTTATAAACGTTTTTTTGTACTATTCACACTATTTTTTTTTTTTTTTTTTTTTTAACAGAAATAATAATTATTTGGATGACCGAGTGCTTGTCAGTAAAATATACTAAGCTATATTAGGTGTAGGACTTTAAATGATGGTCTTTGGAATCACTGACCTCATATGTGGCATCTTCTCCAGAGCTAGTCTCACTTGTTGATGATTAACTAATCGTCTACATTTCATTACTAACAGCTGGCTTCTAGTTACTCTCTTAATGATTGATGATGTAGAAAGGCTGTATGGAGGAGGCAAAGACCTGACCGATCAGACAGCTTGGGGCAAAAGCCATGGGATACCAACAGGGTGTCAACTAAACACACTGCAAGCATACCCCATCATTGACTGTGGGCAATTAGGATACATCAATCAGGCTATGATGCATGTTTTTGGGCAGTTTAAGGAAACCAGTGTACCCTGAGGAAACCCACCAAACACGGGGAGAACATGGAAACTCTACTTGCACAGAGCGGAGAGCGAGATTCAATTCCAACTCCCAACCTTGGAGTTGTTAGGCGACAGTACCGAACACCAAGCCTTGCAATTCAACTTCCAAAAAATCTACATTGTGGAAGACGAAACATTTTGCCTTATCAAAGACCTGGTTGTCTTACAGTTGGCCTGTAAAGTATTATTATTTTTTTTATGTGTGTAAACAATACCTTCATCCATATACCATCAGTCAGACTGAAGGAAAGCTGCGAACTCGATGACAGAAGAACGTTCTGAGGAAATGAGAGACGTAGGCAAACAAATGACTCAGACTTACTTGAAGCAAAGTTTGCACTCAGGTCTTTCTGAATAAGAGTCTACCAGCTTAGCATGTCTTTATCTGACATGCGCTATACAATTTTATTTGTATAGCGCTTTTAAGAAATGAGTATGAAATGTCTGAGAAAATACTGTATGTATGAATCAGAATAATCAAGACTATTGAGCTACATGGCATGATGCTCCCACCACCATGCTTCACCATGGATGTGCTGTTCTTTGGGACATAAGCTGCTTCAGCTTCAGTGTATGTTTGAGTGGAAAGTTTGGGAATGTTCATCGCGTTCTTGATACATGATAAGCGGTATATTTAATAATTATGTCCAAAAAGTTTTACGTCACAGTTTGAAGTGATTTCAGTGTACTTGGATGATCTTGTTTTTTTTTGTTCACCATGAGAAAGGGCTTCCATCTAGCCAACTATATTTTATATCCGGAAACAAATGTGACATACAGGAAGTGACCAGTACTCCCCAGATATTGCTGCAGCTCCTTTAAAGTTGCTGTAGGTTTCCTGACTTCCTGTCCTTTCATAATTTTTGGAGAGATGTCCAGTGTGTGATGATGATGACCTTTCCAAGGAACAGTTCTGTAGAAAAGTCTTCGTCGTTTCCTCATATTTTGCTTCCAAAAAAAAAAAAAAACAGGCATTCTTTCTTGTATTATTAATGTAGGCATGAGAAACAGTTCTCCAGGCTTCCTGAAGCAACTTCTTTGCCTTTCATTTTCAGCTTCAGAGGAATGTTTTATTATCCTATGAATCATTCAAGCATAAAAAAACACATCTAACTTAACTTAAATCCTGACCCAGTGAGGAACAGGTGCAGATGATTAAAGACCTGTGATTAGTATACTGTTGATGCTGAATAATGCTGAGTGGTTGTTACAGAAATGAGGTTGCTGCTGAGGTTGTTACTGAAATAACCGTTTTTTTTTTTAATTGTATGTTTAGGCACTTTGCAGCCTGTCAAAGTAAAAACAAGTGTTCTCATTTCTTTAATTTTATCCAACATCAATTAGTTTAATTTAATATGAGGAAATAAGGGAGGGCTTAATTATTTTTTTTTCACAGTGTTCTGTACATCTGGGCCTGTATTCACAAAGCTTCTTAAACCTAAACGTTGCTCCTAGTGACAAAATTCTAAGAAAATTCCTAGAATTATGAAATTTTCTTAGAATTTCCCATTAAATTTAGGACTAAATCTTAGTAAAGATAAAAATGATTCACGTAACATCTTAGCCCTAATAACAGCCCTTAAAATCAAAATTAAGAGTAGAGAGGAGGACTTTGAAGAGGTTTCTATAGCTGAGGACAAAATGGCGGAAAGAAGAAACACTAAATGTAAAAATAAACACTGCTCTTTTATCCAATTTCGTTTTCTTGTTCTTTTACTTCCTACCTTCCATCTCTCTTGGATTGTTGGCTACATCCCATCCATAAATGCTAAATAGATGTCCTGCAATCATGTAAATTGGTAAAAAGCGGAGCTCTTTTGCTCCCATCAATCTGAAATGGATTACAAGTAATAAAACCAGTATAGTAAACTTACATATAGTAACTACTGTGGAAATTGGTTGCTTCAAAAGTATAAACATTTTCAACATTTGGCTGTTTTAATTAACTTTAAGAAAAATATCTTTTTTTTTTTTTTTTTTTTTTGTATGCAAGCATTATGATCTCATTGTCTATTCTATTATCATACTATATATTCTATTTTCACAAAGTGCATTTCAAGGCCTTTACAGAGGTCGGAGGTTATTTTTTATCCTTGAATTGCTGCATCATCCCTAGCAACGGGGTCGACCACACCTCCTCACTAAGATAAAGGTTTTTGTACTTTCCTTCCTCAGAGTTGCTCTGAGAAGTTTCCTAAATCACTATTAGTCTAGGACTCCCAGCTAGGACTTTTTAAGCTAAGATAGGAGCTCTCTGAGAGAATTCTAAAAATCTTTGTGTATACAGGCCCTGATCTATTTACATCTCCTGAGTGATCCTCTTCAATGAATAAATCCTGCAGAAGCAGGTAATAAGAATTTATCATATTAATGCCAGTGGTATAGTAATTACTCTTTAATGCGATCTTATCTCGTATTATTTTTATGTTTCACAACTCTTTCGTTCTCTTCAGGGGTGTGTAAACTTTATACCTACTTCCCTATTTGAAACTGATCCATCACATTGGACATTAATGAGTTCATTATGTGTAAATTTACACAAACCCAGGACTTATCTACAATACGAAGTGGATTTTTATGAATGTTCAATTTCCCGGGTAAACACACCCGTGAAGGAATGATTTCTAAATCAACAAGCCGGCAGTAACGATGTCGAGCGTGATCGGTGTTAATCAGTTCGTTCTGATTGTCCTTATTGCCTGAGCATGGTACATCGCACCTCGTGATCCGTCCATGTCCACGTGAAATCGTGCGCAGGATTTCGCCCGTGAAACACGCAGAGACCCAGCTGGTGTGTTATCTGTAACCTGAACTCTAGTGAACTAGTTTGCACAAGCAAAAGCATCTGATCCACCGATCAAAGTCCACTTTGCCAGAGTCGTAGCTCGCTTATCTTTAGAGATTAACAGAAGAAGAAGAGAAAAAAAAAAGAAACAGCTTTGTAAGGGTGAGAACGGTATGTGGCGCGTCACCTTGCTGTAAAAGAAATGAGCGGACGCTAAACACACATTTCATCCAGTCAAGTCCGAGCGCTCCAGCGGACTGAGGAGACTCGCCACGTGTGTTTTTGCTAGTGACCGTTTATTTAACTAATAACCCAGAACAACGTGAGTTAGTGTGTCTCGGACGCGAACGGGAAGAGAATCCGTCGCTCTTTAAGCTGAACTCTTGAGGAGGAACCGAGTTTCTGTAGAGTTTAAGGAGTGAAGTATTTCCACGTGTGTTTGGTTTACGGCGTGTACGTGCTCCTGACGGGACAGTGTGTCCTCTGCGCGCTCCTGTCCCCTTCTGTGTTCATCACACACTGCTCACGTCTACACTCGCCGTCTACGGCGCTTTCTCCTTCTCGTTACAGATCATCTGTCTGTCTCTTTTATTCTGCCTCTTTTGCTCTGTCTTTCATTCTGTCACTCTTCCTCTCTCCTTCACTGTCTTGCTCTTCCGTCCCTTTTTCTGTCTTTCTCTGTCTGTCTGTCTTTGTCCTTCCCTCTGACTCTGTCTCTCTATGTTTCTTTTGCTCTCAGTTTCTCAGTCCCTCTGTGTCACTGTCCTCTTTTTGCCAATCCCTCTTTGGCCATTTATGTCTCTTCCCTGTCTTTCTTCTACTCTCTCTCATGCTTTGTCTCGCTTTCTGACACAGTATCACCACTGTCTCTGGCCCCTTTGGTCTCCCTCGTTCTCAGTTTCCTTGTCTCTCTTCCCTGTCTTTCTCCTTCTCTCTCTCTCACTGTGTTTCTCTGCGTGTCTCTCCTTCTCTCAATATCTGTCTCTCTTTTATCTCGGTCTCTCTCTCTCTGCTTCTCTGCCCCCCCCCCCCCCTCTCCCTGTCTCTCATTCATTCTGCCTGTCTCTTTCTCTCTACCTGTCTCTCATTCATTCTGCCTGTCTCTGTCTCTCTTTCTGTCTCTGTCCCTCTCTCTGTCTCTTTCACTCAATCTGTTTGTCTCTCTTTTGTCTCTGTCCCTCTCTCTCTTTCACTCAATCTGTTTGTCTCTTTCTCCCACTGTATCTCTTTCATTCAGCCTGTCTCCTCTTTCTCTCTCTCTCTCTGTCTCTCATTCATTCTCCCTGTCTCTTTCTCTCTCTCCCTGTCTCTCATTCATTCTGCCTGTCTCTGTCTCTTTCTGTCTCTGTCCCTCTCTGTCTCTTTCACTCAATCTGTTTGTCTCTCTTTGTCTCTGTCCCTCTCTCTCTTTCACTCAATCTGTTTGTCTCTTTCTCTCACTGTATCTCTTTCATTCAGCCTGTCTCCTCTTTCTCTCTCTCTCTGTCTCTTATTCATTCTGCCTGTCCTTGTCTCTCTTTCTGTCTCTGTCTCTTTCACTCAATCTGTTTGTCTCTCTCTCCGTCTCTTTTTCATTCAGCCTGTCTGTCACTTTCTGCTTCTATCTCTGTCTCTCTGTCGCGCTCTCTTTCAATCAGCCCGTCTTTGTCTCTCCCTGCTTCTTTCTCTCTCCCCCTCTCCCATGTCCCCCTGATGGTAGCAGGTAACGCTGGGTCTATTGTGCAGCAGTTCTCAGTGACCGTGTCCACGCTATCACGGCGTCTCGCAGAATGACCGCATTGAGAGTTGAGGCGTGTAACAGCGCCGGCGTCCTGTCGGCTCGGTCTGTGCTGCTGCTGCCAGTGTCAGGACAACAGGAAATCAGGTGATCTGCTGCGCCTCGTAATAGGGGGCGGGACCAAGCCTAACTTCAGATCAGTACGTCCTTTAAAAAACAAAACAAAAGCGTCCCTCTTCCCTGTAATCAACTCCCACGTGTTCCCTGTGGAGCGCCAAATGACACTGACGAGGCAGAGGCGCTCCGCTGTAGTGCTGAGGGCGGCGCTGTGCTCGTTTCACTCCGTCCATGAACTGAAGAGTTTATACACACAGGGGAAGTGTTCAGTGATTTGTCACGTCTATCAGTTTTCTTTCATATTCTTTGTAGGTATAAAAAGACAATCGGGTCATGTAGGCGTTTGCTGTTCAGGAAATGAATGAACGCGGTTTTCTCATTACACTTTTTATTTATTTTTATATTGCACGTGTGTGAGACTTTGTCGAGTGTTTTATTGTGCTGTGTAAGTCATTCCCAGTTATTACATAATTATAGCTCTCCTAAAGTGTGTGTGTGGTTTTCAGCACCTGTGTTGCACATGTTTATATGAGTGTATTTATTAAAACATCATGCTCATTATGATGTGTCATGCAGACATCAGTGTGACTAGGGAGAAAAATCATGAGTCATCAGTCACAAACTGGAGGTGTTGTGTTTCTTTTTCTATTTGAAGCAGCCTATGGGAGATGACCTTGTTACAGGCTTGTTGCCAGGTTGGGTACTTTTCATCATATCAAGCTAACAAAAGGGTATATTCACTTTACCAGCCTGAAGAAACTCGGGTCTGATTTAAAAAAAAAAAAAAAGTTTTACCCTATCGTGAGACAGAACAGATTTTTTTTAGGGCTGTGTGAACATGCAAATCTTCCACCAAGGTGGTTCCGGAGTTAGCTCGGAGCCCAATTTCGAATCAGTATTATCACGACCAATTAAAAGTTTCTTAGAAAAGAAAAAAATTAACTCGATATGCACTGGGCAGCTCAAACTGTTTCTAGTAACGATAAAGCCAGGAGGACTGATCGCAAAGCCATGTTGAAATTCGCCACTAGAATTTTATTGCCGCTAGCATTTTTTTGTTTGTTTGTTTTGCCGCTAGCATCACTGTGGGCATTGCCGTGAAAGTCGAGGCGTACAAGGACGTATACAGTACAGTGACGTGATGACGTGAATCTCTAGCCCATGGAAAAAAAACAGAGGTTGAAGCTATTGAACCGGCTCTGATCCGGTACTGTACCAGGCGTGAACTAGCACCCTGGAATCTGAGGCACTTTAATATGTGACTCTAGATGATCAGAATTCATGTGACTTTTTGTCTCCGCGCATGCATAGGGTACGATGACGTCATCAGTCAGCACCTAATTTAGTCTTGTCCAATTCCTCCCCGTCACTAGGGGGCTCCTACTCCCGCTCAGTCAGGAGGGCCGAAGACTATCATGTGTTTCCTCCGAACCACGTGAGGCCAGCTGACCGCATCTTTTCGAACTGCTCACTCATGCACTATTAGGGGCGGCGTAACGCACTCGGAGGACAGCGCTATTCGCTCCTTCCGCTTGCGTGAGCTCACAGACGCCCCTGATTGGCTGTAGAGCACTCCGCCGTAATTAACGTGGGAGCACTAAGTACCCCTCATCCCTCCCCTCTGAGAGAGCTCGGCCAATCAGCTCTCTCTAGACCTCCGGCTGCAAGAAGTTACAGCATCACCCGGGAATCGAACTCGCATTCTCCGGATGATCGGGCGAGCACTTTACCACTGCGCCACTCGGAGGACATTAATTTGACTCAAACGAGAATGCATCCATCATCTTAAACATTCACATTAAAGTAATTCATAATTATGAGTGTAAACTGTCATGACTTCTGATTTGATTTGTGATTGTGCCCTATAATGTGAACGCAGCCTAAAATGTGTGGGGTCATAATTTCCATTAAAATGTAAGCAATTATTTAAGTCCTTGCACTTTTTTCACCCATTTCTTGAATTAGAGTCATAAGGTATCAGCACTGCCAGAGGGGGATTTGTCAGTCTGATCTGGCAACCTCGACGAGCACAGGAAAGTCTTCAAGAGACAATTTGACCGAGTGAAAATGTGTCTATTTTTTAAATTTAAACTCCTTCACTCCTCATCAGTTTATTAGTCTGTTAATACAGAGTGCTAGGACTTGAAAATATTGTTGTGCGTGTTTTACCAACTCTCTGTTTATGGCACCAGAAGTGGACAGGCTTTACAGACAGATAGACGAGGTCAAGGGAGGACGCTGGCAGTATTTACAGCGACAACATTTTTAAAATTCTGCTCACGTCATCTCAAATGGTAAAGATAAAATGTAATGTATATGCTCGGGTAAGGAGATAAGGATCATGAACACTAATGAAGAAGAATCCTGGAATGTAAGGTTTCACTCGTGTCTTGTTCAGACACTTTACGGTACTCCACACTGGCGATATGACACAATTATATTTCTATACTGATAAATTATTACAGAGCTTCTACAACTATATCGTGTTTATTTGGATAGCTGATAGCCTTTTTTTTATTGTTTTGGAAGCATTATGGGTTTCAAGTCATCTATCTATCAGAACATGCATCCACCTGAGATTCTCGTCATTGCAATATCTCAAGAACGTGTGTTTTTAGAGTTCGTAGGATATGTGAGGAATTATCATCATAATCAGCTAATAATGTATCTCTTACTAACCTTACAAAAACTTAAAACCTTTTTTTTCTGGAATTTTCGGGAACAATAAAGTATCATGTCTGTTTATATCATTCTCAAGAGCTCAACATGTCCATGTACCAGAGCCATTTGTCTGTCACGAGTATGATACCGTAGTAATGATTTATACAGAATTATCACCAGACCTCTCAGAAGAGTCGATTTAGATTTTGGATTTACTCCAGATAGGCCAAAGGTTACTGCAAGCCCCCCCCCCCCTTCCCCCCCCCAACCATTTAAAAAATGTGAAACAATAATTTTAAAAAATGGCTCCGTGTTCGTGAAGCAATCGCAGCAATTTGTGCGACACTTCCATCCCTACGAGGAACAGGCAGATATTGTATTATAAGGAACTCGTAACCTTTTAATGTCAGGAGTATCACGTTCAGGTTCTTTCACAATCACTTTGTTAGAGGCCTTTCTGAAAAAACTGTTTGCTTATGATAAGCTCATTTTTGGATGAAGGATTAAAGGGAAAGCTTTGCTACTACTAAAATTAGCCGCTAGCTCTGAAGAGCTAGGAAGCGCACTCTCGTGTTAATCTGATGTCTGTCTGTCTCTCTTGTCTCTTTCCAGATGTTGTCCAGGCTGAGAGAGTGGTTCTGGAACGAGCGCCTGTGGTTTCCAGCGGGTTTGGGATGGGCTGACCTGGAGGATCGCGATGGTCTCGTCTACGCCAAAGCCTCTGACCTCTGGGTTACGCTTCCCGTAGCCATGGTCTTCCTCATCATACGCCAGATATTCGAGAGGTTTGTCAAGACCAGCATCTTCAGCCCAAATCCGCATCGTTGTCTTATGGTAGAGAAAACTAAGCGGGGAAAAAAAAAAAATCTATTCAGTGACGCATGATTCTTTTGTGAGGCAATTCATGTAGCGGTGCATTGACTCAAAAATGTTTTTTTTTTTTTGTACAAACATTTTTAAATGTATATATGTTTGAATTTGAGGTGGTGAAATGTGTGGTACTAGCAAAATATTCAATAAATTAGCTTAAAATTGTAACAAAAAAAATATTAGTATAAAATTTAGGATATTTATAAAATCATGATAGAATCACATTACAAATTGAATCTGCACCTCTGTATCGTGATATCATCGTATCGGCTACTCCCTGGTGATTTAGAAATTTTATGCTACAGTATATTGAAAAAGACATGAAAGATTAATAAATTTTTAAGGACGAGACGGAAGCCTTCGCTTCATTATAAGCATGTTGCAGATACTTGGTTGGTAATCAGTAATATTCAAGAGGCATCATTTTATTATCATATCATATTAAATCCCACTGTTTTTAATCTGAAAGCAGTTCGGTCCTAAGCAACATTTACAAGATAAACTCTGTCTCATTCTCAAGTTAACATAAAGGTCTTTCCAGTCTATCTTATATTAGGAAAATATGGAGGCAAATACAGAGGTACCTCGGCTTACAAACACCCAGCCTTATAAATTTCCGACTCAACTTTGCAAGAAACTTGCCTCGACATACGAAGCACTTTCGGGATATGCGTGGAACAAACCGAAACACTGGCTAAGTTACGCTTACATACGGGAGCTTTTTTTATTAAATTCTTTGTTTGTTTTGATATGCGAAAATATAATTTTTTTCCGTTGGAAATTGGTAATATATTTCGGCATTGTGCAATATAAAATTTCGCCTTAAGAACTCGCCCCTTTGGAACTGATTAAATTTGTACACAAAAAAGGTACCGCTGTAACTGTTGTTGCTTAACTTTTTAAAATTATTATTAAAAATTTTTTACATCATGAGTATACTGTGTAACTTGGAAAACTATACAAGTGGTAGTAATCATTGTGAACTTGTAGGACAGTGGCAGTTCGTCTCGCTTCAATGATGGGCGTGAAGGAGAAGGTGAGAGTCCGGGCGTCGCCCAATCCAACACTGGAGTCGTACTTCTGCACCACGAGTAAACATCCAGAACAGGTATTTCGTACATCATTCTGCACAATTGCTGATAAAGCAAAAGCAGAAAGTTTCCTTATCATTTATGGGAGGAGTCTCCATCCAGCATCAGGGCTTTGTTCAGACAAAAATTCTTAAACCTGTTCCTTTAGGTTTTCCATTACAGCAGAAAAACTACTTTTTGTTCACCTTGACAAGCAGCATTTTTTCTAACATGAGAACTAGGACTAACTTTGATCAAACATGTCATGATGCATCATACAACATTAACACCGTTGATTAGTTTCCTGTATCATCATATCACCTCCGTCATGTTTTATTGCTCACATAGCAAAAGATAAGCTTGACGTTATCTTCTTCTCTTTTTTTTGCTAAATGTATTCACTTATTTCATAAAGAAGCAATAAGAACATTTATATTGTGAATTTAGTAAACATGTCTGTAAACAGGTTTAATAATCTTGTATTCGGTTTATATTTGCTGAGTTGATAATTTTTGTTTTTTTTTACTCTTTCCTGCATCTGTCCAGAGTGTGGTGGATAGTTTAAGTAAACAGACAGGATATTCCCAGCAACAGGTGCAGAGGTGGTTCAGGCGACGGCGCAACCAGGAGCGACCCAACCAGCTCAAGAAGTTCAGGGAAGCGAGGTACATGCAAAACATGCTCACAGACTTAACGCAGGATTTACATACAGGTGATAATAGTAGGCCATTAAACCCTTTACGAACTCTGTGACTACTAGAATGTTAGGTCTTTAACCTTTCACATAAAGGAGAGAAAAAAAATTTAATTGAAAGGAAAGGAACATTTAGCTGTGTAGGGAATCTGAGTTTGCTTACAGGTGTTCGGGGTTTGTTTAGTCGTTTTTTTGGGATAGAAATTTAGGCCTGGAATGGATTCGTTGACTAGTTTTTGGTAAATCATGTGCACAGTTTAGTAAAAAACAAGCAAATTAATGAAAAATATATTCAGGCATTTGAATCAACCACCATTTACAAATAAAACCTTCTTTTAAATGTATTATTATTATTTTTTAACTAAGAAGACTGAATAGCAGAAACAGTTCCCTTTTAATGCTTAACTATATAAAACTATCCTATTTTATATATATATATATATATATATATAAAATAAGGTACCAAATACAGTGGAATTTACAGCTATTTTACGCTGGTCAGTACACTCAGGTCGTCAACTGACTTCATTTTATTGCCACATATCGTTGTTGAGTCTAAACTTAAACCACTGAAGCAACCCCAGATCATAACACTGTCTCCAGAGGCTTGTACAATGGACACTATGCATGATGTTTGCATCGCTTCTTGCGCTTCTCTTCTTAAGGAATAGGGTCAATCTGGACTCATCAGACCATATGATCGTTTTCCATCGCCGATCTTTATGCCGTCTCAATTTCTTCTGGACAAACACTGACTAAAGCTGTTAAGTCCCAATCCTACAAGTTTAACTTGCACTACTGTACGTGGGGAAATGCTCTTACTTTCATTATTAAACATGACTCCGATTTCTGCTGTCAGTTTTTACGACCCAACTTACCCAAAAGTGTTTAAATGATCTAAATACTTTTTTTTAAAGTTAGTTTTCTAAAGTTAAAAATCGTTCCAGGTTTTAATAATGTTTAGGACAGTTCTGAACCCAATTCCAGTCATGTCAGACATCCTTAGCTGTTTTTATTGCTTGATATATAATTTATTTATTGATTGATTTGATGTGTATTTATTTATATATTTGCTGGACAAATCCACAATTTAATTTAGTGTAAAAATATAACATTTATAAATATTATATTATATTAGATATTATAACATTGTATACATGTTTTTCCTCTTCAATGTGTGTGTGTGTGTGTGTTTGCAGTTGGAGATTTACCTTTTACCTTCTTGCGTTCATTGCTGGCCTGGGTGCTCTCATTGACGTGAGTACATCTGAATTTGGCTCGAAGTCAAAGAATCATCATTATTATGTCTTGGTTTAATTATATAAAACTATGTATGTGTGTGTGCATGCAGAAACCCTGGCTGTACGAAATGCAAGAGATGTGGAAGGGCTTCCCAACAATGGTAATGTCCTCTAAGGCGACTGACAATCAATTGTTTCTTCATATTGATCAATGAGTCAAATCATGAAGCATCATGGGGCATCTACAACTGCCCTTATTCATACACATGAGCTATCAGACTGCTGTCTGAGAGTGTCAAGAAAGGACACACACACACACACACACACACACACACACGAAATATTCTGGGGTAAAGCTCTTAAGCTACGCGTTGTAAGTAGCAGTCGTGGAGGGCCGAAGTCCAGCGCAGGTCGATGATTACATCACAGAGGCGGAGGCGGTCTGGCAGAGCAGGGAAATTACCCTTGTCTCCAGGAGAAATCAATTACTCCAGCAACTAAACAACACGGATTTAGAGAAGTCTCTTCGTTGTTCTTGAGAACGTCTGTGGTGACACATTTTCAAGCCTGCAAAATTGAGAAGTTTTTTTTACTATTATTTATTTAATCCGGTTCTGAGGCAAGTTTTACTTGCGAAATGCATTTCCCCATGGGAAATAATGTAAATGCAAATAATCTGTTCCAGCCACCCAACATATCACCAATTTCCAACACTATAAACATATTTTTGCACATTAAACTATCAAAATATTTTAAAAAGAACAAAGTCAAATCTGAAATAAATAGACAGTAACCCTCACTTAACCTTAATTTATGATTCCTCTTGGCACCAGCTGTTCTCTTTTTTTTTTTGTGTTTTTTTTTTTTCTTTCTTTTTTTTCTTTTTCACCTTCTTGATGCCATACTTGCTGAAATGCAAAAACAAACTAAAAAAAAATAAATGTAAACTCATTTCGCTTGGCTTCTCACCGAGGCAAACAAGTTTTAAACAGCTCCTGGACGTTTGGTCACTCGTATGTAAAAAATGCTTCGTATGCCAAGGTTTGGAAAAATTTCTGTTCAGAAGATAATTTTTTTTTATACAGTGTGTGTGTGTGTGTATTATCTAAATATATTTATTCACCTTTTTCCAGTGTTTAATATGACAAAAATTAATGCATAAAAGAACGTGCACCTCTGACCAACACCCCCATATAAGGTTTTCCTCTTTTGAACCACACAATTGTACAGAATGTCTTTGTAAGCTGTAGCTCTATAATTTCCCTAAGAACTAAGAGGTGCACGCCTGTTGCAGCATGACGCTACTCCTGTACACAAATCCATCTCCATGGAAACACGGTGTGTTAAGGTTGGAGTGGAAGAACTCGAGTGTCCTGCACATAACTCAACTCCTGACTGAACCGAAAAAAAAATACCTACAGCCAAAATATAAAAAGCATTCATAAAAGAATGGAAATAAATCGGACATGAGATGCTGAACAAGCACGTATGGGAGATGCGATGGTCTGGGTGTGCACATACTTTTAGCTCTTTTGTACAGCAATGTTTAAAGAAGCATGTCTGAGGTAGAATTTCTCACAGGTGTTTATCCAAATGGGATTAAATCATCGGGTTGTTGCAAAGTGGGTTAAGAATAAAATCACCAAGATGCCCCAAGTCCTCATGTAAATCTAATCCTGACTAAATAAAAGTTTTTTTATCATGAATGAATTTAAAGATTAACGTTTCTCTTTCTCTCTCCTCCTCAGACTCTACTTCCTTCTCAGTACTGGTATTACATGATCGAGCTGGGTTTTTACATTTCACTCCTCTTCAGTGTCGCATCAGACGTGAAGAGAAAAGTGAGTATAGTGTTGATACAGTATGGATTAATGTACTGTATAATAACCATTATGATTTAATATCACAGATGTTAACAGCACTTATTTTATGATCGATAATATATTTTAAAGCTTGCATATTAAACTAATTTTTAAACAAATTAATAGCCAAGTCTTTGAGCTCTCCAAAATGTGTGTTAATGTTCCACATCTCAGATCCTACTGCTTGAAATTCTTTTTGTTTCGCTCCTTTTCCAAACGCGTCGTTTCAGTGTCTGTCGCTTTAAATATAATCGCCCCCTGAACACCCCTATGAAGAAGTGCACCTTCCTAGCCAATCAGAACGCAGAGAGCGGGAAACATCTGGAGGAGAAACAGCCTGTCGAAGTAAACAAAAGGAAAAAATTGTCAGAGATTTTGTTTACGATGGCGTCCTCAGTGTTCAGCGATTTATAAAATGTTAGCACTTATTCATCTTTTTCTCTTAAGAAACAGACGGCACAAAGCTGCAAGATCCTAGCTTCATCATCGGTGTTGTATCATCATGAAATAACACTGATGTATTCACATATAGTGGATCCATATAGTGGATCCGTTATTACAGTACTAGAAGACCATGAGATGGGCTATTACATCATTGTTGGTCATTGCGTCATCGTCATAGCCATAATGCCGAAAAATCTTTAATAACGTTCTGTGTGACATTATATTTTGTGACGTCATGTTGAGTATTGAGTGACATTATAACAAATGTGTATAATATATGTGTATTATAAGTGACTCTTATAACAAATTTGCCCCTATTCAAAAATTTTGTCATAATGATATTGGCATGTTCCGCCCACTGTGCCTACTGTCTTTCTGATGCGCCCTGGAGGCGATGGCGCAAGGTGTTTGGGCCCGCTCATCGTTGCTTGCAACTATATTTATTCCTTAAAATTAATGTCCTGAAAATGTATCCTGCTCCAGCGTGCAATACAGGCTATGGTTAGCATTAACATTCGCCTAAATTTAACAAAAAAGCTTAACAAGCAATAATTTTTTACTAACACTTCAGGATTAAAGGTGAAATAGATTTCAGCTTTAGTATTTTTTTTTATTATTAAGCCTGTTTAACCTAGCATCTTCAAATCTTTTAAAAGCTTGCCAGTTTTTTAGCTCTTAACCAATATCTCCAGCTGGCAATTCAAAATATAATTTCAACATCACTTACATTGGTATGTATGACGTTTCACAGACTCCCCGCCCCCCCGGCGGCTTTTCTGAGCAGTTAATATCAAAAGCTCTTTATCGAATTATGCCTTTAATTATATATTTATCTTAAAACTGAATGTGATTGGGAATAATACATGTTCTTTGTGCACACAAGTAAAAGAGATTTGATTATCAAATTAGCTGAAGACATGCAGCGTGGGCCCGAACGATAGACCGCAAGAGGCTGGAAATTCTCCCTCACATAAATGGCTTCATAGAAAATTTCTAATGATTTGCTGTGTTTTTATTTTCCTTGATGATTATGATATATTTGTACGATTGCTGGAGCGTGTAAGTCTTGACCTTTACATTAGGCTGCGATATTATAAAGATATTTGTTCATTTTGATGTCGCTCAGATCTGTAATTGGTTGTCGTGCAGTTCCTGTGCGTTATTTAATTGATCTAGCGTTATCATTCGTTTCAAGCAGAGTTCAAGGTTTAAAGTAAAACTGGTTCATGAAATGAACTCCAGCTGCATCACCAGTTGGGAAGCTCAATACTTGAGCTGCAACACTTTTTCTTTCTTGCATCATCTCTCCCATGAAATCTCTTGACACTCAGACTTGGCGTCGTTTAACAATGCAGCTGCACTGTGCAGTTTGTCTGGACGTCGGTGCTTCCTAATTTGACATGAACACGGAACCGCAAAGCGACTTCAATTTAAACTAAAAGTCGCCCCACACTTGCTGGACCGAGCGAACAGGAGAGGATGATGCAAATGAAAAACACGTAGAGCAGTACAGTCCTGTGGGGTTTCCTGTTTTATTGGCGCACAGATGTAGTCAAGGCGGCGAAGCAGGAGAAACCTTCATGTTTTGGGCAACTAACTTCATGTTTCTGGCCGTATTTGAATTTGAGATTTTTTTTTCTTTTTTTTTTTGGACAAGGTTATGTAAATCGATGCAGTAAAACAACAGATGCAAATGATTAGCCTGAGCAAATTCACATAACATGGGATGTCCGACATGCACCAGTTGTCTAACGTCAGTTCCTGAAACAGCTTCAGCTGAATTCAACTTCATGTGTTTCCCTAAACAATAGTAAAGTACAATGAGAAAGCATGTGTAACATAAATGTGTATATGTATCTCATTCTCTCTTGCTTTCTCTCTCTCTCTCAGGACTTTAAGGAGCAGATCGTCCACCACGTCGCCACCATTCTTTTAATCAGTTTCTCCTGGTGCGTGAACTACATCCGAGCAGGAACTCTGATCATGCTGGTGCACGATGCTGCAGATTATCTGCTTGAGGTAAAACTCTCAGGGTTAAGGGATCAGGGGTCATAGGTTGACTCAATCGCAAGAATTCTTTTTTCCTCCAGTTTTACAAGGCAGGAATACCGCCGGGACGGGATCGCCGGTTTATTTGCAGGTCAACACTTAATGCTCAATTAAGCATTGCGAATAACAACTCCCAGGTGGGAGGAAGTTGGGGAATTTGGCAGAAACCCAACACGCACACACACACACACATTTACACCAAAGACACGAGGGAGAACATGCAAAAACTGCACAGACGGTAGTAACCTGATCTGTGAGGCTACAACACGACCTGCTGTACCACAGGCTTGAAACTAGAGCAGTTTGGGCTTCCCCCTAGTGGGCCATAAGGGTTGTGCAGGTCATTTATAACAAATAATTTTGTAATTAGGTTTCAAATTCACATTAGTCTAAAATATATACAAATGTACAGTCAACAAAAAAATTTTTTTGTTTAAAAAGTAACCAGAACTAGTAAAACAAAGCCATGGCAGTTAAACAACATGGTTTGCAAAACAGAAGTATATAAAATAATTGAATGTAAAAAGTATAAATTGCATAAATTATATGGAACATGCAAATTAAAGGGAAAGACATGGCGTGTAGGTATGACAGCAGCAGGATGAGTAAAACTTGGAGTGTGAAATGAGATGAGGAGAGGTGGTATTGTTCATGTTTTAAAGTGCAAAGTTAATCCTTATTTACGTGTAAATCAGAACCAGCAATGAGCAACACACGTGTCGATGTTGTGTTGATCAGAGTTGTAATTAAAAGTCTGGGGCAGCAGTATGGTTAGGTTTGGGAATAACTGATCTAGAGATTTCAGGCAGAATTCATTTAAGTTTATATTTAATTTTGTGTTTACATCCATCAGTGTTTGGTTATTATAATAAACAACATGTCATACAATCACAATCAATTAATTACACATTGACTGGAAAACGATGTGCGTAAACTTTAAAATTGTACAAGACAAAAATGTTTTCTGTCTTCACAAATGTTAACGTATAAAATTTTTCATTTTTGTTTTTAATAAAAATAAATTCATGCTGCTGGCAGTTTGTAAGGAGTTTGTATACTGCTCTGCCATAATATTATAACCACTGGAAGGTGAAGTGAAAAACCTTGATTGTCTTGGGTGAACAGTCAGGTCTCAAAGTCGATGTGTTGGAAGCAAATGGAAAAATGGGCCAGCGTAAGGATCTGAGCCACTTGGACAAGCGTCAAATAATCCAAATAAAACAGCAGCTTTTTGGGGTGTTCCTCGTATGCAGTTGTGATAATATCTACATGTATGAAAAAATGTATGAAAAGTGCTTCAAGGAAGGTGAACCGTGTGTCGGGGCCGTCAGTGGGTAGGAGGGAAGCGACGACTCCATGACTTTATCCTCATGATCCTCTTCAGGCTTATTAGTTGCTGTAAAATATTCCAAATATAACTTTGGTTAAACAAACAAACAAACAAAAAAAAAAGTATTTTTCGCAAGTTGGAAAGGACAGTGTCTGTCCATTTTTTTTTCAAGGGTTCTCGTTCTAATAATGTAAAGTAAAATGCGACCTCATCTAACCTCATCTGCCCCCTGGTGGAATCTCGCTGACATGACGCTCACGATAACCCTCGTCTCTTTCTCTCCTGCCCCGTCACAGTCCGCCAAAATGTTTAATTACGCTGGCTGGAGAAAGACGTGTAACTACATCTTCATTGTCTTCGCTGCCGTCTTCTTCATCACGAGACTTGTCATCCTTCCGTTCTGGTGAGAGACTCTTCCCTCCTGATCAATGTCGTGATTTGATGTGCTGTGGTTTTTTTTTTTTTTTTTTTTTTTTTTTTTGTGTGGTTATTTCATGATCAATTTAAAAAAATAAATCCGATTTAATTGCTTAATTAATGCACTAAATTCAGTTCATCTCTTGGCGGTATCTACTTTGTTTCTCTTGCAGGATCATGCACTGTACCTGGGTCTATCCAGTGACCATCTATCCTCCATTCTTCGGTTATTACTTCTTCAACGGGCTTCTACTGGTGCTCCAGTGCCTGCACATCTTCTGGTTTTTGCTCATTCTGCGCATGGCCATCAAGTTCCTCCCTGGCAATGTGAGCGCCTTTTACGTTTTATTCTCTCTCTCTCTCTCTCTCTCTCTCTCTCTCT
>JAQQZT010000021.1:13907262-13917598 GCA_030068275.1 Clarias platycephalus
GACTTTATTTTTTGCTGAGTCTAGACCTGAGCAACTGAAGCAACCCCAGATCATAACACTTTGAGAACCTTCTCACCCTGACTCATCGCTCATCGCTCTGGAATAGCCTCATTCTGCACTCATCAGATCACATGACCTTTTCTATTACTTCAGTTAATAAAACCCCCCCGGCAGTATGCAATCTAGTCCTTTTTCTAGATAAACATGCTGCCAGTCAGGTAACTTAACTTAAAAATAAACAAACTCAAAGGACAATATGATTAAAAGCGCGTCAATTTATTCAATAACATTTCGAATTTGTCATTGAGGGAACTTTTTACCTGCTAGATTTAATATGTGATTTAATACGTTGGTATTCACTGGTATAAGAAAATAAAAAGGCTCAGCTCAGTGGTCGTCAAGACCTTGGACTACAGGAAAAGGTCATTGGTTTAAACCCCTACACCACTAAGTGAGCCCCTGAGCAAGACTCCCCATGCAAGAATCCCCATGCTAATTACTAACAACACCAACACCCCTCCTTAAAAAAAAAAAATGTCAATTGAGATTTTCTATTTGTTCTCAATTGTTTTTGTTCCTCTAACTGTATCTCCCTGACTTTTTTCATTGCGCAGCATATAGTGGAAGACGAGCGGAGTGACCGAGAAGAGACGGACGACTCGTCGGAGGAAGACGAGGCGCACGAGAACGACAGATGTCCCAAGACGAAAAACGGGCCGCTGCAGAACGGCCACTCGGTCTCCAACAACAACCACCACCGCAAGACGGAGTGACGGGTACGAGGAGGAGGCAGGAGAGAGGAAAGACAGGGGAGGAGGGATGGAGATACCGTCCTCTCCAAAAACACACACACACGCACATATAAATAGATTGAGGCACAGTTAGAAGTTACAGCCAGACAAATACAATTGACCAAGTATCCTTAACCACAATCGAACACTAATCTCGTAAAGAATTTAAGTAATAAGTCACGCTCCAGATGAAATGATCATAAAGGTCAACATTTTCCTTTCAATTTTTTTTTCTTTTTTTTTTCAAGAAAATGGACTAAAATTTGTAGTGAAATTTCCAGAGCCAGTGAATCTGAATCTGTCCCTGACCTGCTTTGTGTACGTCCTGCCTGTTTTGCCTGGTTAATGTGAATCACTCACTCACTCACTCGTCTCGTCTCATGTCTTCTCGTCTCTATCCTGTTGTTTCTCCTCACGCCTGATCACTATGTAAATATCCGCTTAAGCTTTACCAGTTTCCCTGAAATAAGGAATCAAATGCAGAACTGTTTGTGGCCTTCATCTCCGAATACATTCCTAGTGTGTGTATGAATACACACACACACACACACACACACACACACACACACACACACGCGCGCGCACATTCTCTCGACAGTGCTGTCGTCAGCCCTCATGTGTGTACTGCCCACACCACCCTACTGCCCTAGAGATAATCTTGTGTCTTTTGAAGACTAGTAATTAACACTGCTGCCTAAACACATCTGATGTGAAGCTGCGCAGAACAATTAATACTCTCTCAAGCTCGGCTCACCCAGGACACCCCTGCCCGAAGCCAAAAGGTTTAGTGGTCCGCTTTTAGTGCCTTATATTTTGTCTAGTCTATAGATCACCTGGTGATCTGATCTAATTATGTTTGTTCCAGCGTCCAAAAAAAACAACAACTAATAATAATAATAATAATTTAAAATCTCCGATAAAAGTTTGCTCAAAGACGAGAGGAAAAAACAAACTATATAACTTTGTGACATTTCAGTCTTGCTTATTTTTTTTATTATAATTCCCCTGTTGTTTTGTCTTGCTCTTTATTATTACTGTACTCCTGAAAATTACTCTGATTAATATGATTTTACTGTTTTATTTATTATTATTTTTTTTTATGTTTCCATTTCGTTATTTTATACTCGAGGTCCATGTTTTTTTGTTTTTTTTTTTCCCCGTTAAAATTCCAAGTAGTTCCAGTTTTGTTATTAATGTTTTTTTTTTTTTTTTTTTTTTCTGGAATTACAAGCAAACCACCACCACAATATCTTGATCAATTTAGGTGTTGAAAATCTTCAAGGTGAAATTATACATTTCGGGAAAATGTGTAAAAAAAACAAACAAACAAGGATTTGATGGGAGGAAAAGAAAAACAAAACATTTCCATTTCAACTTCTATAGCAACATGTTAAGAAAATAATGTTTTACCAAATAACTTCTCAGAAGGTAACAGGTCGTTGAGCTTTCGTGTGTCAGTTGTAGTATTAATACGATGAAGAGTCAGTATTTATCGCTCGTTCCGCAACCGGATGCACTTTATAACACTTGATGTATAGAAATAAAGCCTGAGTGTAGACTAAAAGCAAAAGTTGATAGTCGAGTCGATCCGTAACACTATGCGTCTGTCAAGTTCACACGCTTCAACGAGGCTGATCTAGACACGTGAGCTTTATGGGTTTAAACAGGACTGTGAAGTCCTACTCGAACGCCATACAACACGTTTCACAAACGCTCTGAACTCTAGATTTACATCCAGTGTTGGAATTAAAGGTGAGAATATACCTGAGAATAGGAATAGGGAAAAAAAAAGTTATGATTATGCATAAGGTTTACATGTCGTGGTCTTTCTTGTTTAATTTCCTGCAGCTAACGAGTGCCGTCGTCTGGTTTTAGGTTTTTCTTACCGCTTTATTTCTTAAACGCGCGTGTTTTAGTTACCTCGCATTCATGCCAGTCAGTTTAGCTTCTTCATCCTAAACACTGAAAAGCAGTCATGTTTGGTTTAACTGGAATGAAAAAAGCAAACCATAACAAAGCCGATGTAATGAGATTGAAGTTTCAGACTGCGGTTACTGTCTTAATTTCTTTATCTTATTTTATTTTTTTTTGTCATCGTTCTTGCCGTGCCTTTCTTCCTCTTGTAAATGAATCACCCCTTATAATAACGTAATGCCAAAACCAATCCAACCAAATAAATCCTGCCACCTGTTGTCTACATCAATGATACACACAAAAACATGATCAGTGTCACAACTGCCAGTGTTTTTATGTTGTATTTTGTATCATATGCAATTTAAGATAAAAGACTGTGGATTACCAAACCTTTGTGTCTTTGTTTCTGCTGTGGGTTGGGACAGAGGGAATAAATATATATATATATAAAATTTTAACATTATACAACGTTCTGACCGAGTAATGTAAGTCCCTGTAAGTCGTTCTGAATTCCCTCTGTATCGTGCATTTTCTGTTCGCAGGTAATGCGAGCGACGAAGCTAGCTTCTAACACAAAGCTGAATCCCAGTTCCTTCTTCAACCTTTGGTCAAGGGTACTACTTGGTGTGTGTGGTACAGGTGCACTAACTTTCCATTTTAACGCTATTTAGGGTTCAACCCCAGAAACTGGATGTTAGCAGAGCTGATATTGTAAAGTGGAAATATATATAATGTAAATATTGTAAGTTTCTTCTGTATGGTTTATTCTAGTCCCCTTTTCGCTACATAGTACTGATAAGAGTTTAAAACTACCTTCACCCCTGTGAATTACAGTAACCGGCAGTTGCCAGCTCTACACGTCATGGTTAGTTAGTTTGACCAGCTCTAGAAGGATATGTGTTGGAACAAAATAACTGGTTAAATAAAGAAACAAATCAAAATCTCACTCACTCATCATCTACACTGCTTTATCCTGTAAACAGGATCGCGGGGGCCCTAGGACAAAGTCCCAGAAGACTTTGTTTACACCCTGGGTGGGGTGCCAATCCATCACAGGTCACACACACACCCTCTCATTCACACACTATGTGCAATTTGGGAACGCCAACTAGCCTAATCTGTGTGTCTTTGGAGGAAACCGGAGAACCCGGAGGAAACCCACCAAGCCTGGGGAGAACATGTAAACTCCACAGAAACCTGAGGTGGGAATCGAACCCAGACTCTGGAGGTGCGAGGTGACAGTGCTAACCTGTTGAATCGTAATCTGTTGATAATAAATGGTGTTTGTGGAACTGTAGTATAAAAGCCATATAACACTCGAGGCCATGCTGTTGTACTGAATATCAGCACGGCTGTGATGCCTACGGCCTACGAGTGATGATTAAATATGCACAATAACTTTATAAGTAAATACGGTTAGTAGGATAAATACAAGAAATAGTTGTTTGACGAATGTTTGCCTGATTGTATCAAATGTCAGATCTACAGAAAATGGACATGTATTGTTCAAAATGTTTGTACTTATAATAGTTTGTACATTTAAAGCAAATATCATTCTATACTTACATACAGTACAGCCATGGGGAAAAGAAAGTTTTTATTCATCAGAACCTAAGGTGAAAAAGAATTTCAGGTTTACAGTTTTATCATGATCTAAATAAAACTGTTAGTCTTATTTAAAACGTTTTATAACAAGTTCTTCAGTTAGATCAGCTGAGGAACCCATTATAACGCGCAGTAGATATAGTGGGATCCTGTTGCGCTGCTATAGCAAAAGATAATTAAATCGATCCATCTACTTGTACATGACAGACCCAATTTCATGTTTCAAACCAAATACTGAGTTAATTTTATTCGAAGCACAAGCCATAGTCACACTCCGAGGCGTAAGCTTTTACTATAATTGACCTTGGACCCTTTTCAGCTCTTGCATTGATGTCTTCGGATCAGTTACCATCATAGTATTGTTGAACTTTTGTGTGAGGATAGTGTGTGTGTGTTGGTAAGGATACAATCCTGGAGCTATAATCAGTGGCAACACTTCCAGAGGACAAGTCTGTCTTTCTGTCTGTCTGTTCCAGCCGTCTGTGTTCCCGTCTCTCAGCTTTCTCAACACCTGAACTCCAGGCACTCCTGTGCATCCCTCTCACCCCCCTGCTAGTGTAAACAGAGTACCTCTGCAATTCAGCCTTATTGAAAGAAGAGAAGCAAATTCTGATGTGATGTGTTTGCGTGTGTGTGTGACAGGTGAGTTAGCATTAGGGTTGATGAATTCCATAACAGATTCAACAACAGTAACTTGCTTATAGGAAATTTCCAAATATTTGAACACAGCAAAAATATCAGCTTTTTTTTTTTTTAATAATATTTTTTAACGTGCATTAAGATGATGACATGAAGGATTTCGCTTGCGATTACTTCTACATTAAATACACAGTAAGTAGACAGAACTGCACTAATGAATGCTTGATTTTTCTTTATCTTGAGAAAAGTGCATAAAATGTTTTTTTTTTATTTCTTTCATTCTTGTTTCCTGTGTGTGTCTTTTGAGTTTAATTTCTTGAATTAATCAGTAAATTCCTATAGTTTCTGATGTGGACTTTATTCATAGCTCAGTTTTTAACATGGGAGTTGCTTAATGATCACAGACATTTGTTGTTAATTCATATAATTCTTTATTTCATTAATCTACTGTGATACAACAATAATGTTAATATATTTTATTTTATCATTTAATGCAAGATCATTGCTTCCTGAATTTCTCTTAATATTGAGGACATGTTACTGAAGACATTTTATGTATGTACTGTAGTATGGTTGACTAGGGGAAACTATAAAACATACAGTACCATAAAATACCATAGTATTACTGTGGTACGTCAACCATTACTTCCATAAATTTTCTTTTCTTGTCTGCTGTGAGACAATGACTATTGTTACAAGTGCTATTTAAATAAAATTGAATTGAATATAGTAGACACAATAGGACTTTATAGAGTATCAGGATATGTACTGTGGCACTTCACTGGGTCCAGTGATAATACTATGGTGTGTACAACAATACGTTTGTGAATACTATGGTAATTAGTTCAGCAGGTATCCAATATGGTATGTTCATACTACTAGTATGACATGTATAACATATTTTTGACCATCTTCCATAGGTAGAACCATGTACCATACCTGTATTATAGCGCATGTACTGTTGTACCAAAGTATGTACCATGTTAGAACCATGTAGCACAGTGTGGTATACTTATCAGTGTATATTGTACCTGTAGCATGATAAAAATTTCTTTTATGGAAAGAAATATAAATCAGTGTATTTTTAATCTTCATGATTAAACGTGATGCATTACAAAAAATTTTTTGTTTGTTTTCCAGCAGATTGCCAAGAATTGGCCAATGCGTTCATAGGTATGGCCTGGATAATTACTGATAGAATCCTTCTCTATTCTTTATTCTCCATAAGCGATGCAGACACACTAGCCTCGCTTTCTAGGTGATCGGGTTCTGTTACACGTTAAGCAGTTGGCACCCGCACCTCATTTCTGGAGTTGCTTTCATTGGGCACTGAAGAATGCCTCAGAGAAGAAATCCCTATTTGACTATAATTCTAAATATTTGCCTACTTTATATGGCTTCATGTTTATTCATTATTACAATTTGATTTTTTTTAAATGCACAACAGAGATAAAGTTTCTGTGATCTCTGCACAATGCATTGGTTCGGAAATGAGTCCACCTGGGTGAATCTTTTCTGTACAGACAACCTGATCCCAGGCAAAATGCTCAGGAGTTCCTAAAGCCAGAACCAGAACTTTTTCAGATTTCCTACTAAATAAAATGTAATAAAAGCTAATAAAAAACTCTGCAAAACATCTCGATTTTAGAAAGTTTTCATATACACTTGATTTGTGCAACAACAACAAAAAAAACTTTCATTAGATACACCTCCTAATTAGGCTGTGGATCAGTAGGCATTTCAGCTAATTACAGAAGAGCAGGATCACATTCCTGCTCCCCCCCCCACCCACATCCCAGCCTCTAATTTTACATCTGGCCTCCAAATGGTACCAATATTTAATCTGCAACAGTAGACTTTGTTTCCTTTGATGAGCGACTTCATTTCCTTCCTCCGAGGTTCATGTTTCTTGGTGCCACCTGGTCGTTCCCTGCGCGGCTTCAGCACTTCTCCCTCCCTCTGGAGGTGTTGGGGTGTTGGTTGCCTTGTTTTGGTTGGACTGGATGTTTGCCCTGCCTGAGAACAAAAGGCTAGGAACCTTTGAGCAACACGCGCTCATCACTATCCAACCTCCTGTTAAACTATTGATAAGAACTTAAATGCCATGGGGAGGTCTGCCTGCCGTGCTATTACGGTGATGAGATAGAAGAAACAGGAGGAGAGGAGTGTTGTTAATATGTATTAAAGGGGATCTATTATCAGACTGTTCTCCAGTGTGCATGAACACACAATTAACACATTCCCTGCCGTGTTTGTCCTTTTTTTCCTTCTCATTTTTGTATCGGTCTGGGCTTAAACCAGTAAATCAGATCCCCCCCCCCCCCCCTATTGTGACCTCATATATCACAAGGCCCTCCCCCTGGCTCGGTACTCAGGTCTGCCCAGTTCTGCTGTTCTCTGGGTGCCATTTTAAATAGATGCAATAAATTTTAGTGGGTTAGTCGGCAAAGGCTAACTGCTAATGTCTGGCTCTTAAAAAGGGCTAGGTTGTCTGTTAGCAATTAGTGGCTAATGGGTAATCCAGCCATATTCAGCTCTTAGCTGTGTTTTAACTATGGTATTAATAAATATTCAGAATGCCCTCATGCATTAAAGATCTTGAAAACATTTTCTCCCTTATTTTGTTATGCTGGTGGGAAAAACCTGATAACAGATGAGAAATGCTTTATAAGATCCTGAACTTTTCCAGTCCAACTAGCAGGGAAAATGCATGTACAGTAAGAGGCAGAGCGAGGATCTCCAATGAAGTTGAGTAGGTTTGTATTATCATCTCTGTATTTAGCTGTAATATTCATTGTTTCTCTTGGACCTGGTGCAGCACAAAACGGTATTACATGAAGTGTAAATACACAAGATATAGGCTGTAAAGCATTGTATAGATTAACAAGAATGTGTGTAACAGCTGTTTTGGAAGGACACACAGTATGACTGCAGATCAATCCCTGCTGTCCGTTATACCCCAAATGAGGATGGGTTCCCTGTTGAGTTTGGTTCCTCTCAAGGTTTCTCTCTGTTGCCATCTCAAGAAGGTTTTCCTTGCCACCTTCGCCCTCAGCTACGTTCTAGCCAATTTTCTATACAAGTTATAGAAAATTAGTTCCGTTTTATTAATTTATTTTAGATTCTGTAAAGAATTGTTGAAAGCGCTTTATATGTACAGTATATAATCAAATTGATTGTTCCTATAAAACCTTCTTTCCTTTTCACACAGGAGATGTTCACCAGTGTGCCTTTCTTCACCTTAAGTAACCCACACACCAAGTATAACTGAAGCCTGGACTCTAACTGGACTTTGTACGTTTTCTATATCAGCAGAACTTCTGCTTCATCTCTGACACACCTCAGTGTCACATCACGCTGGTGCACCAGGCCATGAAGAAGTAAAGTTAACCGGAAACCAGTAACGCCACTACAACTGATACGACTTCACGAGATCCTGAGTGTCATTTCTGCAACATGGAGCATCCATCAAAAACACAATCTTCATTAGAGATCGATGTGGATTTAGGATTTGCGCTCTTTTTCCTCTTCCTCCTCTGCCTCTTCCTGGTCATCACAGTCGTCCGCTGTGCCCAAACAGTGGTTGACCCTTACGGCTCCATCCCCACCTCCACTTATCAGGAGGAGCAGATCACTAACTGACGGTTGCTTTGGCCCATCCCACGTAGTGAACTCACTGTGGGTGTTGGGCCTGAGATTTTGTGAGGACCAGACGTGTAAATGTGGAGTTTTATTTAATGGACTTTAAACAGAAGCATCTTACTCTCAGTTTTAATTAAAAATGCTCTTTTTGTAGTCGTTCTAGGTATTTAAATTTTTTTTATATTTATGCGTTAATGTGTTAGAAGACAACTGAGAAACAAACTGGCAAGATCTTAAAGATGCTTGACCCAGCGAAAAGCTACAGGATTCAAAAGAATGAGGGGAATTATAAAGGAAATGATGCTCATGCCAAATACATGTCTAAGACTTTCGCACAGTGATCGATTGCTTAGTTCATTCTGTGTGAACACTAAAGTCTGGTGTGTGAAATTTCCAATAGATCATCAGTTTTTGGAGACCAACTCATCATGCCGTGCTTGAAGTCACACACACTTTTTTTTCTCATTTTGATGTTAAACATCGACATAAAACTCTTGATCGGCATTTGGATGATTCGACATATCGTGCTGCTGCCGCATAAAAATGTACAAAGATGGATTGAGTTCATGAACGAGCAGGTTTTCCTATTAAAGTGGACAGCGAGTGTACAGTATGTTTATTCAATATATTCAACTCTTTTTATTTCTCTGTATATTGTATGCCTTTTTAATTATTCACGTCACTGTACATAACTTTGGTGGTGTGTCATGGTGACATTGGCAACTTCATGAAATTCAAGAAAATGGTTGTGAAGTGAAATGTATAAAACACGACACAGTACAGCATTTCTAGTGTTACTACACACAGCTCTAACATTTATTTCAGGAATTCAAAAAATGTGAACCGTCTGAGCATCCAATTATTGTCAACTTTTTAATTTGCAGACTTTTTCTATGAAGCCAGATACAATTGATCTATTCAATTCAATTCAATTCAGTTTTATTTGTATAGCGCTTTTAACAATTGACATTGTCGCAAAGCATCTTTACACAATCAAAAGAATTTGTTTGTATGAGATGTGAATGTGTATGAATTACAATTATAAGACTGTCCCTGATGAGCAAGCTGAGGATGACGGCGACAGTGGCAAGGAAAAACTCCCTGAGATGGTAATAGGAAGAAACCTTCAGAGGAACCAGACTCAACCGGGAACCCATCCTCATTTGGGTGAAACGAATAGCAGGGATTGATCTGCATCATACTGTGTAAGACTGGAAGTTCAGTATAACAGGGGATGTGTTTAAGTTAAAATGGAGTCCAGATCGTTACTGGAGGCTCAGGTAGTCTGTAGGAAACTCCAGTCCTGGACTATCGAGCGACTGAAGTCACAAGTCCTCAGAGAACAGCTGTCTGCATCAGTTGAGGCCAGGACTGTCTTCGTGGAAAAGTGGAACCGTCCCCAGTCACTACACAGGGCATCCATGCGACAAGATCTCCAACCAGAAGCAGGACACCAGGACGAGTCAGACAGCTCCAGGGGGCAGATCATTGGCAGCTCAGGAGCGACATGTATAGCTCGACAGAGAGACAGGTAGAAGGAAAAAGAGAGGGGGGGAGAGGGAGGAGTAGAGAGAGAAGAGGAAAGCGCACAAGAGAATTAGAGATGGCAGTTAGATATGGTCACAGTCAAACAATGTATAATGTGAATGTATATTTAGTGTAGAGTGAAAGCAGGGACTCCGGCAGGACTGACTATGACAGCATAACTAAAAGGGAGAGCCAGAAGGAAACACAGACATGAGGGC
>JAQQZT010000021.1:13948602-13960813 GCA_030068275.1 Clarias platycephalus
ACACACACACACACACACACACACACACACACACACACACACACACACACACACACACACACACACACACAGTAAAATGAACTTTTTAAATGCATTTTAAAGTTTGAATTCTGATTGGTCATTAGGTTTTATCTGTTGTTCTTCGACTTTAAGTTCCCCTTACTGAAGCAATCGTCCTATTTTAATCGGGTTTGGGACTGGCATTCGTCGCCAGGGGCTGGGGTTTGGGCATTGGGTGGGAACTGAACCACGCCTTCTGCATGGCAGGTGAGAAATCTACCATTGAGCCACCAATGCTAAAAATTCTCTAATAATAAGCTGATTATCAAAACATGTTATAAAAAATTATATTGTAAACATAAGTTCTCAAACAGTTCCCTATATGACCACCAGAGGTCACTCTTCCCTGCATTTTCAATTATCTTTCTAAGCTTACCTGGGTTTTTGCACTCCTATATCGTTAAATTTATTAGTTAAAAATATTTTTTATTAAAGAAAAAGGTCTGCACTTTCTTCTGTGACGATGTGATGATTTACATTTAATATTTTTGCAAGGAGTCTCCAGTTTCAGCAGTGTAATAGTCAGAGGTAGTGCCTTAACTTTATGTTTTTAAACACTGAAACGCATTCGGTAGTGAAATAAAAAACAGCTAGCGAGACCGCCAAAGCCTTCTGTAAATGTCAATCAGAACACCTCCAGTCCCGGTTTGACTTGAACACCCCATGTAAATCATAAGATAGGATATTCTGCGTTTATTTCATTCAGACTTCAGAAATATGTATGTTCCAGAGTCATTCTGAATAACACTGCACTTTTTATAATGTAGTAAAGAGCAGAAGTATATTTCCTTTTTTTTTCTTTTGCTGTTTTGATCTGCTGCTGATATGAGATTGGAGACTAAATCTTTATATCTATCAGTAGATTGACACTGAAGCTGCGTGGTGAGGGATGCATTATATCACTGGATCTCACTGCTTAATGATAGCCTAGGAAGATAATTGACACTCACAAGCACAAACACACAAAAGAAACAGCATTAATTGTTTCAATTTTTCTCACTCTTTTGAGTTCCTGTACTGAATGCAGACTATGTTGTTGTGAGCAGTGGCATCTCAGTGCTCAGGACGTTATCTTCAGCACCGTATGTGATATTTCACATCGGACCACATTTCTGAGCCGTGGTCAATTTTAAAACTCGTGACTCGACTATATCCTGAACCTGTCAAGTGACTGCATTTTTTAAAGTGACTAGCACATGGTCAGAGTGTATGAGAAAATCCTGTGACTTTTTCTTAGCTATTAATAGTAACTAATGGCAGCTGTAGCTAGACAAGTAAAAGTGAAGAGTGATGTTTAAATAAAGACACCAAGAACCTGTACAGATTGTTACAAACTGCACAGAACACTGTTTAAACTAAAAATAATACTGCAGAAAGTCCCACACCACCAGGGCTAATATGGAACTCTAGACCCGAGAGGAAGCGGGGCGTGCCCGTAGGGTGTTTCAACAGAGCGAGCAGATTTGCTAGGCTGCTAAAAGCTGCTCCATACAAAATTCCACTCCCTAGTGATTTTCTCACAAAAGCAAAATAAACGAAATCTATTAGATATTGTAACCTGTTTAGTAATGTAAAAGTTTAAAGGTGGATCTAATGATTAAATCTTAAATCTAAAGGGCTGTTTTTAAATTGCCCGTAGTGTGTGAATAGGTGTGTGAGTGTGTGTGTGTGTGTTTGCCCTGCAATGCATTGGCACCCTGTCCAGGGTAACCCTTGCCTAATGCCCTAAGTCTCCTAAGATAGGCTCCAGGCCCCTATATAGATGGTGAGGGAGTGAGTGAGTGAATTAATAAATAATGTAACTTATACAGAGCTGTTTTAATGTCCAGTCTGTTTTTAAGAGCTAAATTATGGTACCCATTAATGTCAAACCACAAAAGTGCAACTTAGCTCCTTTTGTGTAGCTATGAAGTTGAAGTTCAGCCTTTAATCATTACATATACAGTACATTACTGAACAGTGAAAACCTTTATTCTTTGCATATCACAGCTTTTGTTAGTAGGCAGAGGTCTGAGCGCATGGGTAAGCCATTTTTTTTAGCCATTTTTAGGGCCCAACAGTGGCAACCTAGTGGAGGGGTCGAACTGCCCACCGTCCGATCAGCAACTCAGAACCTTAACTATCTGAGACACTACTGCCCCTATGAGTGGTAATTTACAATGACATCTTAAATTTTATCCATTTTAGTGATGTCTAATTTATAACATGCTTTATATAGGCCTACATTTAAGAGGCCATGTGTTTTAAGAAATAAAAAGGGTAGTTGCATGTTGGTGCTTCCTTGTAACCATGGTAACAAAATCATCACCAGAGGAGTTGAACACAGATAGCACATCCGTTTTAGCAAAACAGCATGGCAGGGTGTGGTTTGGCAGTAGCTGGGCCTGAGTAAATTTAAGTGAGAGTTATTTCCGCTGGAGTAGTAACTGACACACATTAGGGAGGACCTATATGACCCAGGCAAACTTGTTAAAAATAGTAAAATGGGGTTTCAGAGTGGTGCAGCCAGGGGGCCTAGAGAGCTGATTGGCTGAACTCTCTCAGAGGAGAGGGATGGGAGGCATTTAGCATTTTCACATTAATACAGACAATCACAGGCATCTGTGAGCTCACACAAGTGAAAGGAGTGTATACTGTAGCACTGTCCTCTGAGTCTGTTGGTGATGTCACGTGGCTCAGAGGAACAATGTGATAGCCTTCACCCTCCCTGGTGGGCAGTTGTAGTCTTGATGTGGGAGTGCCCTGATTACGGGCGGGAATTGGCTACGGCTAAATTTGAAAGAAAATCGTGAAAAATCCCCAAATGAATGTAAAATGTGGGAGCTTTAAAATAGGTATTTTATTATACAGTAACTGGTGCAGGTAAATGAATAATGTAGCTAAATGAGTCAGCAGAGAGATAGGAAGGGGCCGTTGTGGAGAGAGAACGTGGGTTATATAAAAGTCTTTGACCACGCTTCGCTTTACACTTCACTAAGCAAGAATTCTGTTTACCTCACCTTGGAATTACCTCTGACAGTTTCTCCCAGCAATAAAACAACAATTTTCTCCAAATTCACATTGTGGAAGTAGTAGAGTGTTGGAGATACCTTAAATACCTCCAGCCCCAGTCATCTAATTCTATCGATTTCTCAACGATTGAAGATGGACATCAGATAGATTCAGGAGCAAAATTAGTAAGCAAAAAAAAAAAAAAAAGGAAAAGTACACAGTACAGTAGGGGTTCATGTGACTGATTATGCATAATCAGTAACACATACATGAATGCTTACGCTCAGCGTTGGCGTTTGTTTAGCTCACACTGTGTCCAGATGTTTTCTGTAAAACAGCTGCATCCTTAATAACTCTCATTTATAAGCAGTGACTGTGGATTATCACAGGACTCTGGTTGTGAAACCATCTTCACGGAAGTATTCAGATAGGATGTGTCATGGTTTTTCTCAGTTTTTTCTTTTTCTTTTTGTGTCTGTGGAGCTTCATTTTCCAGCATTTTCCAGCAATCACTCCACCATATAACACACTGTATGCACCTTGCTATGTCTGTTTAAAGTCTGTATTTTGTATCTGTTTAAACTTTTGGTTCATTTCTGGTCTCTGTATTTTCATGTGATAACATTAGCATTAGTCAAAGTCAAGCCTAGTCAAGGACACCTTGTCTGATCTGCATTGTGACTGATCTGTACAATTCACTTCCATGTTCAGGAGAGATTTTTGCAGCTATAATGGCTTCCACTCTTCTTGGAAGGCTGTCCACAAGATTTTGGAGATTTGGTATTTTTGTGAGAATTTGTGCCCATTCACTCTGTAGAGCGTTTATGGGGTTAGGCACTGATGTTGGATGAGAAGGCCTGGCTCGCACTCTCCATTCCAGTTCATCTCAAAGGTGCTCAATGGGGTAAAGGTCAGGGCTCTGTGTTAGGGCCAGTCAAGTTCTTTCACTTTGAGCTCATCAAACCATGTCTTTATAGTTCCTGCTTTGTGCACGGGAGCACAGTCTTGTTAGAATAGAAAAGGGCCAGCATTGTCCAAGATAGCATTGTCCAAGATGTCTTGGTATGCTGAAGCATTAAGATTGCCCTTCACTGGGGATAATGTTGGCACTCAGGCTCTGTCTGCGGTTCAGTTAACCATCACTCTACCAAAAGAATCTACCAAAAAACAGAGAGCAGAGCAGTATAGGGAGAAAGCAGAAATGGTTATAATGGCTTTTTGCTGGGAGATGAAGAGAGTGAAATAGGAAAGTCTGAAAAAAAATGAAAAAAGCAAAGTGGCAAAAATGATGGTACATTTAATGTGCTAGTGAGCTGTTGTCTAAGAAAGGGAAGGTAGTGAGGCAAGGGCCAAAGAGCATCTTTCTCTCTGTGTATGTGGGTGTTTAATGGTTTTCCATCTCTATCATCCACATTTTCTCTATCTGTTTTTTTTTTTAGCAAAGCAAACTTCCAGTGTACTTCATGAAACATGTATTTTTCTTTTTTTTTCCAACATAAACTAGTAATAAAACAAAACAATGAAGTGACAAAGAAAACATAATTACATAGTCCACAAAATTAAGCAGTACGTTCGATCCTATCTGTGTGAAGCCAATTCGCCTCACTACACACAAGCTGGCCAATTTGTAGTCTCGTTTAAGATCTCAGCTGACACTTTAGTCAATGTTCAGGGCCACTCTGCTGGACACACATGCTTAATGCTGTAAAATGTCCAATCTTGAGTTTAATAATCAGGGTCTGGCTATGACACACTCCCCGAGCTCCGACACAGCTCCAGTGACTGAATTAGCTAGCACCTTTTCACATAATTGCTTAATTGGAGCCTTTTCAGCTGTCAGGATGTGACGACCCCATGGAAGAGTCAAGATAAGGCAGTAATTATGTGGCCAGCCTCGATACACTCCTTGGGCCAAAGGAACGGTTTGACAGGCCATCTAGACTCATAGCCGCCTAGGAAACATGCTACAGGGACAGAAAAGTGCTTGAGTGAGGGATAGTGGGAGATCTAGGAAGTGCAGGGGAGACAAAATAGACAGACAAAATGCGTTTGGGGAACAGAGTGAGAGATTACAGCTTTTTCAAATGTTTGTAGGAGCAGTGAAAGGTGAAACCTGCCATTACCAAAGAATAGAGCAGAAGATGTATAGGGTAGAATGGACACACAGATTGTAACAAGGGATTAGAACTATTTCTTTCTTCCTCTGCCTTGAATTTGTTCCTGCTTGTTTGACCAAATGCAGGTTTTTTTTTTGTCTTTTTGTTTTTGGATAGGAAAGGGGAAGTGAATATGAATGAGTCAGTCCACCTGCAGGCATAAATTAGACACGAGTATCTAATCTGATCAGTAAGTGTACAGCAAATCATTTTAAATTGCACTGCTGAAGTGATCTGTCACAAAAAAAACCCACTAAATTATTATGTTATTGAAAGGGAGTAGATTGACTGCACGTGGGTTTCATTTGTAATCATGTGACTAGGAATGGAGACTTGAGGGCATGTGATGAGGGTCTTGCAGAGAACCCACACTACCGGTCAAAAGTTTCGACCCACTGTATACTTCCATGGTCTAATTCCATTTTTATTTCTATCTACATTGTAAAACGATCTCCTTTGAACATGTTTAATTAACATGTGTTTGCTACTTATGCACTAAAGCCTTCATGTTGTTGGTCTTTCGGCTGCTCCCATCGAGGGGTCGCCACAGCAGACCATTCAACAACTTGGCATAGGTTTTACGCCGGATGCCCTTCCTGACGCAACCCTCCCCTTTAATCCGGGTTCGGGACTGGCACTGCATGTATGGGGCGTGGCAAACCACCAATACCAGGGCTCGAACCCGGACCCACAGATCCCCAAACCAACAACCTAGGACCTTACCTGCTTGAGCTACCATTCCTGTAAAGCCTTCATACTGTAATGGCTCTATTATGAGGTGCCGTTAATTGGTGATTTCTGAGGCTGGTAATTTTTTTTTTACAAACAGGGACAACCAAGATGAACAACAAAACAAAAACACATGAGCAAAAAACAGATACCAATGTACAGAAAGAAGAAAAAAGAGGCATTGACAAATCCATTATTATAACTTACATGTATGTGTATGTGTGTGTGTATGAGGAGGGGAAGTATATAGGTGAAAAGTGAAAGACAACAACAAGAACAAATCATAACTCTAAATGAACTTCTCCTCTGCAGCAGAGGTACGTTTTGGTCTTGCCTTCATGTGAAGGTCTTCATGAGAGCCAGCTTCATTTTGTGAATGCCTTTGCCAATACTGTTCTTGCAAGAACTGTTCCAGAACTGCCTGTTTTTTGTTGTTATAATTAACCAATATCATTATTGTTATAGAATATGAAAAATATTGTTATAGAATGTAAGAAATAAAATCCAAATTTGTGTCCAAATTTTTACTGGTACTGTATGAAATTGCGATTGGAAGAGTAGCGAGAGTGTTGCGTAGGGGTGTAGTGGTTATGTGAAATCATACAATCTTGTTCGATACAGGACTTGTGATCCGAGTTAATACAGTCTAGCTTTAACTAGTGCTGTGGCATTTTCTCCCTTAATTAGGTTAATCCAGATGAAAGGAACAGCTATCACAAGTGAGTGATGTATATTTTCCTTCTCAGTGAATGGTGAAAAACAAAAATTCACTATGAAAACATTTTGTCGATAATTATTGATAATTTCTATGTCAATTACAAGGCTATATTTTTAATAAACAGCAGAAAAGATTTAGTAAAGTCACTTTTTATTAAGGCACACTATGATGGAGAGGTACTCATCTTAAATAAAAAGATAAGGGAGTGATCTTAATTTGAGTCACATTAAAAAAAGAAGGCAAAAAAATATCAACTGGTTTATTGACCTTAAATTAATGAGATTCAATAAATATAAGAAATATAAGCTCTTTGACTCAGTAAATACAGTGTTATAAGTGAACTGTATTTAAAAATTTCCTGGTTTTGCTCAGAACTCTCCTCCTACACATTTTACACACAACTGTGCTCTGAACTCGATCCAAGCGCGAAAACCTTGCCATACTGCTGAACTAACCTGTCCTTGTTTATTTACAGTTTCTTCCTTCCTTTTTGCACTCATCCTCTCCCTCATATTACACACTGCTTCTGTTGTTGGATGTGTTTCATTTCATTTCGGGGGCCGAAGAGAACACGGCCTCTGTCGACTGCGTAGACCATGAAAGCTGATTCGAAATGAAACGCTCTGGTGTACGGAGCTGAATTGTCTCTGGTTAATGCTGTGTAACACTCACGCTCTTAACCAGTGGCAGTTCATAGACCAGACCATTTCGTTTTAAAACCTTTAACAGCATTTTATAACCTCTCGTGGACCAGATTTCACATTTATTTTATTCTTTTTAAAATATTTCACTTTTACTATATATTATGCATTTTTATAATATATTTATTTTAATGTTCATGTGTCCTGTGTCTGCCATTGTTTCTTCCGGTCTCTTCCCCGGCTCTCAAAGAATCTTGGATTATGTTGCGCCATGAAACATACCTTATTAGAACTCTTTGTTTTCGGGGGAACAAATTCCAAATTTGAAGCTGCCTTCCAATTGTGAATGTCTTAGTTGTGACACTATGACATCATTAGCCTTCAAAAATGTCCTTCGTAGGATGCGGCTACCCAAACGAGACCAGTGGTCTATTAATGGTTTAGTGGTTAGCATGGTCACCTTGCACCTCCATGGTCTGGGTTCGATTCCCACCTCGGATTCGAACACTGTGCATGGTCTAAAGACATGCAGATTAGGCTAATTGCTGTTCCCAAATTGCCCGTAGTGTGTGAATGAGCATGTGAGTGTGTGTATACAGTGTGTGTGTGTGCCCTGCGATGGATTGGCACCCCCCTTCCACGGTGTACCCTGCTTCGTGCCCTAAGTCTCCTGGCTCTAGGCCCCTCAAGACCCTTTAAACAGGATAAAGCGGTATAGATGGTGAGTGAATTTTACTTGTTTATTTCTGATGCTGTGTGCAGCCATGTTGATTTGATGTCACTCTGTAAATGGAGAAGGAACTCGAATTTGGGACTTCTGGTGTGGAGGTTCAGTATCTTATCATGAAAGACACACTCTCATGTCCCATTTACTCTGCCGCTTGAGAAGGGTTCATTGAGTTTTGCAAAAATAGTAACAGGGCCATCATCGTGAGCAAATAATGTAAAAAAAAAAATCCTTTAGACATTAAAGAAAAAAATATATAGTTTAAAAGATGCAATGGTTCTGTTGCACCGGTTATGCTTCCAGCAATAAACTATTGGTTTACAATTTTGATTTAATATTTCGGTACATGCTACATTTCCTATTATTAATATTTATTCCTTTTTTTTTTTTGGTACACAACTAATTTCCGAACTTTTTGAAGAAACAAACCAGCTGCTCAGTTGCTCCATGGCCAGGTGTGTGGGTTCGCCATTATTTTACTTACTAGTAAGCAGATAAAAGGTGTAGTGTTCATTTCCAAGTGGGACATTTGTACATGGTGTGTGTATGTGTGTGTGTGTGTGTGTGTCTCAATATGAAGTCGGAAACTGTGACTTCCAGTGAGGCGAACCATCATTACGCTGAAAAATGGTTCGCTGCACTCGCACACATGCACAACAGAAGAAATGTGCTTGGTTCAGTTTTTCACACTATAACTATCTTTTACACCAACAGGCATTGCTGAAATTGAAAGATATTCTAAAAAACAACAACAGTAAAACAGCCTATAAAAAATATTATAATAATATAAGTATACATGAAACAGTTTGATAAGTCAATTAGTTTAAAGCACTTTGAAAGTTGCACTTTGACAGTCATTTAGAACCTGGCTTAAAGAACAGAATATTTCAATGAGCTTGGTCCTGTAGAGACATCGATTCCCTTTGAATAACCAGGAATAAAGAAGTACCTCCTGTTCTGCGAGCATTTAATCTATTAAACAGCCTCACAACCAGATAAAAAAAAAAATCAGGGTACCAACCTGGCTGCACATCTCCCCTAAACCTGCCATTCAGGAGCAGGGGCCACTACCCAACAAAGATGACACCACCAACAAGGTCATGTGACTAGCGATGTGGCTGTGGGAATGTTGTATAGGAAGGTCAAATCGAGTAACAAATATAGAGTTATAAATATAAAGACTATGATGACTGAACCGGTATAATGTCTAGTAAAGAGGCTGGAATTATGTGATACAAATACTGTAGTAGATACTTTTCATGTATATGATGCAATAGTGTTTGACCTACTATGGTAAACTTCAACACATTTCAAAGAGAAAACTTGATGCAGTTCATACAGATGCTTCTGCTCCTGCTGAAATGACCAAATACTCCTACTCCACTACACAGTATTATCCTTTGCAATTTTTGTGAGTTGTCTGACAGTTTACAGTTCTGTATAAAGTCCTAAGAGATGTCCTGGATCACACGGTTACATCCAACTCTCAGGGCTCTGACAAATCCAAAGGCTTGCTGTTTACTTACGCACCATCTATAACACTTTATCCTGTACACACGGTCGTGGGGGGCCTGGAGCCTATCCCAGGTGACGTAGGGCATGAGGCGGGGTACACCCTGGATGGGGTGCCAATCTATCACACTCTCATTCACACAACTTTGAAGGGCCAATTAAGTTAATCTGGACCATGGATGGAAACCCACCAAGCATGAGGAGAACATGCAAACTCCACTCACACAGACCGTGAGGTAGGAATCGAACCCTTGACCATAGAGGGACGAGGCCACCGTGCTACCCACTAGACCACCGTGCCGCATGCTTGCTGTTTATTCTCTGAGAAATCATTTTCAGTAGTTCTTTAAAGTATAATTATATAATTATACCGTATGTCTTTTTACAGGTGAAGAACAGCTTTTATATGTCATCATGGGTATTGAATGGAAGGAAATACATTTCCTGATGAGGGCAGAGGAAAAACAAAAATGACAAATGGTGTAATGATGTTTTTACATATTACATATTTTTTGTCCCTGTAAGTAGCTTACACTACAATTAGTTCAATGAGAAGGAAATGACTTTGGAAGAGAAGGCGAGATTTGAAGTGGAACTGTAATTATGAGGTTATTATGAGGTAAGGTGACAGATTCTTCTCTAATGCAGTCAGCAAAGCTGCATACACTCTAGGATGGCTGCCTGTTATTTTAATCGCTGAAACAAGACCGTCCAAAAGTCTACAGCCTTATTCGGATGGGATTTAATCCCATTCGGATGGGATTAAATTTATATGTAGGTCTACTGTAGGTTAAGTAACTCTATTACAGACTAACTCTGTAGTTTTATTGCTGCTGGGATTTGCCATGTTGGTGTATTTTGATGTCCTCTTTTAAAAAAAAAAAAATTCAGGCTGATACTCGTCTATGATTTCATATGCAGACGTCGTAACATATCAGTGACACAAATATTAATGATGTAAAGTAAAAAAGAAAAGTGGTTTTACTATTCCAACAGCCACCATATTAAATGCCATCAAAATGTCAAAAATAAATGTTTACCATCACATCTTTTTTTAAATCCTTCTTTAGTTTTTGAAAAACAAAAATTGAAAGCGTGCCTGTTTTATTAATTCAATTCAATTCAATTCAATTTTATTTGTATAGTGCTTTTAACAATTGACATTGTTGCAAAGCAACTTTACACAATCAAAAGAATAATTTAAGTTTGTATGAGCTGTGAATGTGTATGAATTACAATTATAAGACTGTCCCTGATGAGCAAGCCGATGACGACGGCGACAGTGGCAAGGAAAAACACCCTGAGATGGTAATAGGAAGAAACCTTGAGAGGAACCAGACTCAGAGAACCCATCCTCATTTGGGTGATAACGGATAGCAGGAATCGATCTGCATCATACTTTACTTTACTGGAAGTTCAATATAACAGGAGATGTGTTAAAGTTAAAATGGAGTCCAGTTCGTTCCTGGAGGCTCAGGTAGGCTCCATGTCAATAGGCTCCTATTAATGTCCGGGACTCGGACACAGTCTCAGTGTTTAAGTCCAGGCTAAAAACCTATTTATTTTGCCAAGCATTTTTGTAAATAGATTTTCCTTAGGTGAAGGAGCAGATCTGGGGGACTCATGGACGTAAAATATTATGGTAAACTGGTATGTTTATACGTATGCTGTCTTCCCTGCTCTCATTGATCATTGTTTTATTTAAACACGAGCAAGATTTTTTTCCAGAGAATTCAGTTTCAATCAGGCCTCTTTTCCCCAGTGAAGGGCTGAATCTTAATGCTTTTCACCATACCAAGACATCTTGGACAATGCTATGCTTCCAACTTTGTGGCAACAGTTTGGGGAAAACAAATGACTTTTTCAACATGACTGTGCTCCAGTGCATAAACCAAGGACTATAAAGACATGGTTTTGATGAGTTTGGTGTGGAAGAACTCGCCCGGCCCCAACACAAAGCCTTGACCTCAACCCCATCGAGCACCTTTGGGATGACCTGGAATGGAGGTTGTGAACCAGGCCTTCTCGTCCAACCTATGCTCATAAATGCTCTACAGAATGAATGAGTATGAATTCCCACAGAAACACTCCAAAATCTTGTGGACAGCCTTCAAAGAAGAGTGGAAGCTGTTATAGCTGCAAAAGGGGGACCGACTCTACAGTATTGAAGTCTATGTATTTGGATACAATGTCATTGCAGGTTTCGCCAAATACTCTTACCCATATTGTAAGTATCCTACATAAGTATCCTATCAGTTTTGTTATACGAGAATAATAAGCAATTTTTCTGAAACAACACTTTCAAGAACACTGTAGTTATGTAAGACCCATATGCATTTATCATATCAATTTTTGACATATTTGACACTTGCTTATTGAATGTATTAGAACGTAGTTTATTAATGTTTCTATACCTCTTGTCCTGTACAGGGTTATGGGAATCCTGGAGCCTCACGGGAGACTTCGAGGATGAGGCGGGGTACACCCTGGACAGGGTACCAATCCATCACAGGGCACACATACTAGCAATTAGCCTAATCCACATGTTTTTGTACTGTAGGAGCAACCTGGAGTACCTGGATGAAACCCATCAAGCACAAGAAGAACACACACACACACACACACACACACACACACACACACACACACACACACACACACACACACACACACACAC
>JAQQZT010000021.1:13976140-13990043 GCA_030068275.1 Clarias platycephalus
CACCCAGATGAGGATGGGTTCCCTGTTGAGTCTGGTTCCTCTCAAGGTTTCTTCCTATTACCATCTCAGAGAGTTTTCCACTGTCGCCATCATCCTCAGCTTGCTCATCAGGAACAGTCGTATCATTTTAATTCATAACACTTGATCCCAAAGTCTGGTTAATTTTGATCAGTGAGAATACTGTCATTCCACTCAGGAACCGTTCCCTAGTCTGCTGGAAAAGGTGGTCTTGGGAACCATACAGCATACCCGGGCATAAATCAAGTAAAATATCGAAGCAATCGTATCTGAGAACGGGAGTTGATCACTGTTTATGTGTGTTAATAGCTCGTGCAAATCTCATCCTCTGACCGCTGATAAAGTAGGGTCGCACACGACAGCGTCGATCTTGACATTTTTCCCGAAATATCAATAATAATAGACATAGCGTGAAAATTTACTTCCTTGTTCTTTTTTCTTGTGTTTAATGGCAGCTCACAAGCCAAGCCGAGAACGGAGATCAAAAAACAATGTGATCGCTGGCCAGCGGGTGATTGGGTAGCGGGGAGCAATCGTTCCTGAGCACGGTACGAATCAATCGCGTCTAATGTGAAAACGCCCTCAGTCATATGAACTAATATGTAGTCTTTAAAAAGCAGTTTAAAATTTTACTTTAAATTTGCATGGATTTAACTGCCTTTGGAATATTCATGAAAGTAATACATAACTATCAACAATGACAGAAAAAAAAACATGATATTGTAGAATAATGAATAGAGGAATATGGAATAGAGGATTTTGCTTTGTTACTGCCTCCATAAGCTGTGTCTCCATTGCAAAGGGAGTGAGAGAGAGAGAGAGAGAGAGAGAGAGAGAGTATGGACTGCAGTCCCTGGAGCTAGTGGAGTGGACCATAGATTTAGAGAAGTGCAGAAATGGAAAGGAGAGGGATTGAGTGACAGACTCAAAATGGAGCAAAAGAGAAGTGGTTTGGCAAAGAGGAAAAGAATAAAGGGAGAAAATGGATACACATGACTGCAGACTGGGGCAAAAAAAAGGTTGCTCTACTCTTCTGTTGTTCCAGCTCATTCTGTCGATCCAGCTCTCCTCCATGACCCCTGTGTTGTTTGTGTGTTTCTCTCTCTCTCTCTCTCTCGGTTTCTTTGTGTGCTGTTTGTCTCCAATCTGTGACTGTCTTAACACATATGCTGGTGTATCTTTTAAAAGCATTGTTATGCTCTAAATGTCTGGCAGACTCCTACACAGAAATCTGTAGACACAGTGTTGATCCGTATAATCTGTGTAGTGATTATTTAAGGTTATATTTTCTCATTGTTGTTAGGAGCTTCATTCAGAGTCAGTGACTTCAGTCCAAAAGTTACATCAATATTCATCCAAGGAGAGGTCCATATGTTCGCAGATGGATTATGCCGGTGCTTAAATAAATTTTCTGGTCTCTGTCCTGTCAGATTATTCAAATAAGGTGGATGTAGTTGATCCCTCTGTGGTTGTCAGATTTTTTTTTTCTTGATTTAAATAAAAAAAATACAGTACACCTGGCTATCATATATACAGTAGATATTGTGCCAATATCTTGCCGCTCAAATGTTCCTCATTGTGATGATCACATTATTAGGTTCGTTTTAACAACATGACTTGACTTCTATCCTAGGGTGGCTTAGCGGTTAGCACTGTTGCCTTGCACCTCCAGGGTCCGAGTTTGATTCCTGCCTTGGGGTCTGTGTGCATCGAGTTTGTATGTTCTTCCCGTGCTTGTTGGTTTCCTCTGCGTACTCTGGTTTCAACCCAACACAGGTTAGGCTAATTGGCGTTCCCAAATTGGCCGTAGTGTGTATATGTGTGTGTGCCCTTTGATGAAGTGGCAGGGTAAGAGTAAACCCCGCCTCATGTCCAAAGTCTCCTAGGTGGTTCCAGACCCCCTGCGACCCAGCATACAGGATAAAGTGGTATAGACCATGAGTGAGTGAGAGAGCAGGCTTCTATCCTTGTTATCCAGCAGCTTATAAAATAGAACTTGATCCAGCGCATTCTTTTAGCCTCTTAATATACAGGATACTAAATGAAGGTCATGAACTAGTAATATAGTAGGATAATTTTTGCTATGCTTTTAATTTGCTAATTTAAGTTTTGGTCAATTAAAAATGAATGCCTGTGGTTTTGTTAATCTAATGCATCCTTCTCTAAAGAAAAAAGTTTAAAGGATAAGCTGACTAAGCAGCCCTTATGCAGTACAGTACCTCACTCTACAGGGACCTTGTATTCACTTTTTAGTCATTTTTAGATATTCAGGTGGGTCTCCAGTGTGCATGAACACATAAAATCCCTGCTTTTTTGTTCTTTTTTTTATTTTTGTATTGTCCAGGGCTTAAGCAAGCCAGTTCGATTTTCTCCCTATTGTGACATTGTATAGGAAGAACTCTTTCCCCGGCTTGTTTCTCAGCTCTGCTGTTCTCTGGAGGGGTGTGGCTCAGCAGTAGCTCCTTTACATAGACACTGAATACGTGCATTTGGAGGAGGAGTGAGTTTAAACAGAGGGAGTTCATGGTCCATTATTTGAGAGGTATTTCAACTGGAGCATTAACACACGTCTTTCCGGTGAACTTTGAGACCTGTGATAAATTATTAAAGACATAAAAGAAATATTAAATGCTTTAAAGGTCTTATTTATTATGATTTCAATAACCCAAATCAAATAAAATTTTATTTATATAGCAACTTTTATAATAGCATGTTAACAAGGTGCTTCATAGTAAATAGATACAACCTACAGGTTATACTAAAATAGTGAATATCAATATAAATATGATAAAAAAAACCATAAAAAAATAATTATTTTTAACATTTTAAGATCACAGGTTAGGGGAAGCTCTAATAAAGTAAGATAAGCTATTCTACAATCTCAGGGCCGCCACAGGAAAAGGAACAATCACCTCTATTTACAAACTTCGACCTGTATAGTACAGAGAAATTGATTTGAGGATCTAAGAGAATGAGTGGAGGAGTGTGTCTACAATAAGTCAGCAAGGTACTTGGGGGGCTAAATTATGTAATACCTTAGAAAACAAAAACTAAAACCTTAAAATCAATTCTAAACCTTACAAGAAGTGATGACAGGATATATATACAGGTGCTCACTTTTATGGGTTTTAGTTCAAGCATTCTGAGCCGGCGGCATTCTGACCCAGCTGTAACTGGCTTAACGAAGATTGGGGAAGACCAACATACAAAGCATTACAATAGTCCAACCTAGAAGAGGTCTGAGAAGGACTTAGCAAACAATCTACACCCAAGATAAAGAAATCTACACCCGAGATGTTTATAACCAAGTTCACATTTAAAACCAGCTCACCAAGTTTAGATATAATCATATTAATTATTTGAGGCAAGAGAGCCAAAGAAAACTGAATATAAACTGAATATAGCTAGCCGATAAAATTGGAAGATATCCTGGATATCCTATATTGGAAGTCATCTGAATAGCAATGAAATGGGAGATCATTTTCTCAAGATTGTTCCTAATGCAGCGAAATAAAGAGAAAAAATAGTGGGACCTAAAATAGTCCCCTGAGGAAAGTAATCTGGAAGAAGGGGATGAGTATCCCTTAAATTTACCAAAAAATATTATACTATTCAAAAAAAGACTGAAACCACTTGAATGCAACAACTTGAATTCCTACATATTGGTGCAAATGATTAATGAGTGTTTGATTATACATAGTTTCAAAGACTGCAGATGAATTTACAGTAAAAGAACCGCCAACGTTCGCCAAAATACCATTAAAACCTCAGAACAGCAGACTGTGTACTAAAATGCTTGACTGAAATTTTTCTAAGAGATCATGATCTTGAAAACACCCGTAACTCACACACTTCACTCACCACCTATTAAGCCACAGGAGAATAAGGGCACGAGGTGGGGTACACCCTGGAGAGGGTGCCAATCACAACTGTAAGTGATGACCCTAATCCTAGCCCAAAAATCTTAATTTCATCCATAATTTCATTTAAATTAAACATCTGCAATTAAGATACTATCGCTTCCAGTGTCCTCTGTGTAAAATAGATTAATCAATAAATCGATAATTGTTTTTTTTTAATGCTAGTCTCATGGCATTCCATGGATTTTTTTACCTTCACTTCAGTTGACATCTTGTGGTTTCATCAAACTGTCAGTCAGTACTGGTAGCGTTGAAAGTAAAGTTAAGGGTTAAAGATGATAATATTGATGGAGGACGTTGTTTGGTAAAGGAGATCAATTGGTATAGTTAATGTTATTTCAATTACAAAAACAACAACAGAATAAAAACACTTGGGCAACCTTTAAAACAGCTAAAACATCTCATAAAAGGGCAACATTGACATTGACAGTAGGGAAGTAATTAACAAAACAGGACTACAGTAGGCTCTATTACAGTTTCTAACCTGGCTACCAAAAAAGTAAATACAAAAGCTAAATAAACTACGTAGGATAAACAAGCCAAAACTAAATTTAAAAAATGCAAGTTTTGGAATCCATGCTTGCATTCAACCTAACATGCCTAGACATTCTATAGAGCTGTTGCAGTCTTGTGGTCAAGTTTTACCATTTTGTCAGATGATAATTCCTGCAACAGAGAATCCAACCAAGGCAAATAATGACTAATAACTGGCTAAATTTACCCCACATGGAACGTCCTGAACAAATGAAGAGCGACGTATGTTGAGAAACTTTAGACTTTCGATATTTCTAATTTCTATTAAGCTCCAGCTGTTCACATTTAAGGGGTTTGATTCCTGGCCAGGTTTGATTCCTGTCTCTGTGTGCATGGAGTTTGCATGTTCTCCCCCCGTGCTTGGTGGGTTTTCTCCAGGTAATCCGGTTTCCTCCCACAGTCCACAGACATGCACGGTAGGCTAATTGGTGTTCCCAAAATGCCCGTCGTGTGTGAATGTGTGTGTATATGTGTGCACCCTGCAATGGATTGGCACACTGTCCAGGATGTACCCCACCTTGTGTCTCCTGTGATATGCTCCAGGCCACCCGCTACCCTGAATAATCGTCATCGTTATAGACGATGAGTAGTCTCCTATACAGAGAGAGCATTTTGTAAAATAATAAAAAAGTCAGTTTCAGACTTTTTTCCCTACCCATCACTCTGCTATCTGTGCTGTCTGCTGGAGCAATTCCAATTTTTGAATACCATGAATACCATTGGAAACTTAATAACACTAATGAAGACATAATGACAGCTTCTTCCCATGTATTTAAATTAGCATCCCCATGTACTTTAAATTCATTTCATGATTATGCTTCCTGAAATAAAAGATTTGATCCTACTTTGTATGTCACACACAAAAGCTCTATGGGAACAATGCAATGATGTTTACATTCGGTGTGTGCATCTTATTTGTTCTCAGACAAACGGAGCTAAAGGAAAAAAAAACAACAACAAGCAAGAAACAGTGAACAAACTGATGGTGTTCATCACAACACTGACAAGCAAAACAAGCAAGCAAGTCAACAGAAACATGCAATTACAAGAATCATTGTTTTTTTATGCTTCTTCAACTGAGATGTTGCTTCAAAACATTTAAAAATAGTACCCAAGAAAAAAAAAAAAAAACAGTCACATAATATGCTACCTTTTTGTGGTGTGGTGCAACAGCACAAATATTATTTGTGCATTAGATGCTTTTTATTTCTCATGACATGTTACAAAGCAATTTAAAAGCATCATTTATTAACTTATTTATTTACTATATGTGTACTGAACTTTGTTCATGTGGAATTTAATTACAGACTCATAATCGCATATTAAAAAAAATACAACGCCATCTGTTGAATTTTGGAATTTTGAAAAAAAATTGATTACTGTAAAGTACCAGGAATGAAGGTGTGAGATTGCGTTTATTAAGTAGATTTCAATGGCATACTCATAAGCATGTATTAAAAAATGTATATTTAAAAATGGTGATTTTAAAAAGATATAATGATTTTTTTCAAGGTCGACTTTTTTATTGATATAAAGACGTATTTCATTTAAATTTCAAAGTAGCATATCTTCTCTTCCTGCCATGAAACAAAGCTTATATGTTACCTCAAGCTCGCCAAATACATTAGTGAAAAGCATATTGAAATTTGATCAGTAGTTTTTACGTGATGCGTGCACAAACAAAAAATTCCAAAAACCATCTTGATGTGTTTTATTACTCATCTTACGTCCCACCAAATTCTTCTCTCTCGCAAATATCTTCAATGTACAGACATGCCAACTTTACAGTTTTTATTTATTTATTTATTTATTTATTTATGTTTAGTATCTTACACCTCAACCAAATGGTAGATATGACTCAATCAGGTTTAGTTTGACACATTTTTCAAAAAGATATAGTGACTCAAAATGTAATCTACCAAAAACATTAAAGCAGAACGTTAAAGGGTTAAATCAATATCGTTGCCCCTTTTGGACACGTCTCGACATTCTCATTGATCTCGGTTTTACTGAATAGAATAGTCCTTCCTTTCATTAATGCTTCTGTTCTTTTTTTCTCCTACCTCATAGAAAAAAAAATCTCTCCCTCCCTTTCTCATGTCATCCTCCCCCCTGACCTTTTTGTGTAATTTACCTCTCTCTTTTTAAAAACCTTTTTATCCAATCTCCCTAAATGCACCACCATCCCCAACCAAGTGATGTCCCCCCCCTACCCCTCCTCTCTCTCTCTCTCTCTATGCTTTTTGTTCTTCTTTTATGTCCTACAGAAAATCAGCTTAAAACACTGAACCCACTGTTTTCTGTGAAACCTTTTCGAGGTCCGTGCATCCAATAAAATCATCACTCCGGAAATAAAGAAAGAAAAAATCTGCCACTTATAGCGACGTGTAAGAACATAACTGTCACTCTATAGAGACGTCTAACATTGTTGAATAAAAAGAAGACTTTTCTAGATGGTGGCCAATTATATAAAATGATATAAAAAGTGTCTTTGCTTACTCCCGTAGCACTCAAGCGTTTGAAAGAGGTTTGCGGTAGCTGTGACAGTCAGACTGGATCTGCATGAATAGCGCTGTCGTATCTTAAGAGCGCAGCTGCATTTTTTATAATGTTATTACATGCAACAATCTGCATAATTCAATTTCCAGCTTTATATAGTAGGTAGTGATAATGCATATTAGTCTTAAATATAGCAGTGCTGACTGGTTCCAGGTTGTAGCAAGTCACTGGGATTCTCTCCACATGCAATTCTTCTCTTGAAGTTCTTTAGAAATGGATGTCAGTGATGACAGTAATGTATTCCACTACCTATCCTACTGCCGCTCTTGCTCTCTCGTTTCTTCGCCACCTAATGGTTTCTTGTCCACAGAGGTCTTCTCCTATCTCAGACTTTCTCCTAGGATGGAGACTTGATCCTTGCTTCTATATTTTTCTCGTTATTTCTTTGCCCCTCCGTCTGTACTGTATGTCTGTATAAATAGCGCCCCACAAGGCAATATAAAGAAAAGGAATAGTGGTGGATAGAGAATATGACGTTAAGATACACCGCAATGTGGAGATGCTTAAAAATAATAACTCTTCTAGATCTCCAGCTATGTTTCTTCTTCTCCTTTCCTAAGTCTCTATTTTTCCTCAATGCCCCATGCCCTGTGCTGCTCTCTAAATTGAATTATCTTGCTGACAGGGAGATAAGGGAGGATGTCAGTCCTTTAACACCTGGAAGAAAGAGTGCAGATATGTGTTCATTTGGGCCATGTCCATTGGGGAAGGCTTTGTCATTTTTTCGCTCTTTCTTAAAGAAATACCACTTTGTACATTTTCACACAAATTTCACTAACCCCAGCACCAATCAATATTTTCCCTTTAGAACAGAACAAAAACAGCATTTACTTAAAGATCAACTGTCTCTTAGTCTGCCTGTCCATCTGTGTCCCCCCCCCCTCTCTCTCCCCCTCTCGTACCTGCACAGATGGTTTTCGGTGGCTCCTCTGTGTCTTCATTATCTGCCCAATTACTGAAAGAAGATGGCTGCAATTATGGTCGACATCTAGTGTCTTCTCTGTAGCACTCAATATTTATTAGTGTTGCACCTGCAGCAGGAAGCCCAGGTGTCTCTTTTCTGATAAATACCCCACTTCTACCTCTTTGTTGCTCTTTCTGGTTTCGCAATACACAGATGAAGCTAAAATAGAACTCTTCTGCCGTAATTCAGCTCGTCATCGGCAGAGAAAGAAGAGTTCCATGTATGACCTCTAGGACGCCGTTTCAAATTGCCTCTTCATCAGAGGGATTCTCATAACCTTGGAAAATTGAAGACGATTTGCCTTAAAGCAATGAGGCACACCATAAAAAGGTATTTTTGTCTAGTTAAATGAAAAACACAACCCAGCAGGAACCCTAATGTTACATTGGATGAATGTAGTTTTAGTCACGTGACTACCATGACGTCAATCACAAAAGTGGACGGAGAAAATAGCATTAATTTATGTTAGTCTGATGTTAGTCTGATGTTAGTCTAGGCACAGTGTTGTGAATTTTTTTTTTTTTTACCTTTTTTTTTTGCATACTTGTAACAATTAAATGATTCAGATCATCAAACTAATTTTAATATTTCACAAAAATAACCTGAGTAAATACAAAATGCAGTTTTTAAATTATGATTTTATTTATTAAGAGGAAAAAATCTCTCGAAACCTACCTGGCCCCATGTGAAAAATGAATTGCCCCTAAACCTAATAACTGGTTGTGCCGCCCTTGGCAGCAACAACTGCAATCAATCGTTTGTGATAACTATCAATGAGTCTTTCGCTGTGGTGGAATTTTGCAGAATTGCTATAACTGGAGGGTTTTTAATTCAGTTCAATTTAATTCAATTTAATTTTATTTGTATAGCGCTTTTAACAATTGACATTGTCGCAAAGCAGCTTTACACAATCAAAAGAATTATTTAAGTTTGTATGAAATGTGAATGTGTTATGAATCAAAATGTTAAGACTGTCCCTGATGAGCAAGCCGAGGACCACTGTAATAGGAAGAAACCTTGAGAGGAACCCATCCTCATTTCGGTGAAACGTTGAAGCATGAACGGCCTGTTTAAGATCATCTCAATCAGATTTAAGTCTGGACTCAAACCAGACCTTAATTTAAAAAACAAAAAATTTTAACTAAAACCTCCATTTATTTTTTTAAGTCATTCAGAGGTGGACTTGCTGGTGTGTTTTGGATCATTGGCCTGCTGCATAACCCAAGTGCACTTGAGCTTGAGGTCAGAAACTGGTAGCCGGACATTCTCCTTCAGGATTTTCAGGTAGAGTGAAAAATTCATGGTTCCATCAACTATGACAAGTGGTCCATGTCCTGAAGCTACAAAGCAGCCCGGACCATCGCACCACCACCACCATGTTTATGTTCACTACTGTTGGTATGATGTTCTTTTTTTTTAAATGCTGTGTTAGTTTAATGCCAAAATGACGGAGACCTTCAGAATGCATCAGTCCACAGAATATTTGCCCAAAGGTCCTGGGCATAATCAAAATTATTTTGGCCAAATGTGAGACGAGCCTTAGTGTTCTTTTAGGTCAGCAGTGGCTTTACCCTTGGAACTCTCTCATGAATGCCATTTTTGCCCAATCTCTTTCTTGTTGTTGAATTATGATCACTGACCGTATCTTCTTTTATGAGCTCCCGGATGGGTCGTCATAATGCTCTTGGAATAATTTTGGTTACATTTTCACAAATGGCCAGGCAGGTTTGGACATCAGTTTTCCCTGAATAAACAAAATCATCATTTGAAAACTACATTTTATATTCATATTTGTGTAATATTAACATTTGTTTGATGATCTGAATTGTTATGTGTGACAAATATGGGGAAAAAAATTAGGAAAGACTCTTTCACAGCACTGTATTTTTGCTGATAATTACGTTTGCCGGATATTTTGGAGCCAAAAATTAACAAAAGATTACCTGATGATTACCTTACCACCTACCGGCTTACCTGGTGCGTTGTCACACAGATAAAAGAGTTACCTAGCAACTGATAGCTTCTGTTCTGCTGATTATTTTCATAGGAGGTACTGTATTATTTTCATAGGGAATGTTGTGTGGTGGACTTCACAGCTTATTCAAAAGAGAAACAAGTGTATGAAAATGGATGAAGAAGGTAATACGGATTAATTTGCAGAAGTTTGAGGTGTTCATAACCTAATTAGCACAGATGGTGCACAAATATATGATTCCTCCTGGATTTGGTGGCGTTTGCTAGCGTTAACGTTAGCTGTTTCATGCTTCTGTTGAAAATGAGTTGATGCTATGGAATGTGCTGTGCTTTACACTTCATAAAATTATATGCAGATAATGTTAACCAGTAAGAAAACTTTCTAATTAATAGCTAATTAAACGTTTCTGGGTTGAATCACAAATAACATAGGGGATACAGGGGGATTTAGGTTTCAGCCTTGTGTTAGTAGCTAGTTAGCTTTGTGGCTCTCTGAGCAACATGGTAGGTTCACAGGTAATCTAGAACAACTTAGAAGTGGTTTGTAAGGAGACAAAGTGTTGTTCAAAATGACATGTCATTTTGTTGACAAGATGTGTTTTCTACTTCTTCCATTACTGGTATTGAATGTGAGTTTTGGCATTCGGTAAGTAATGTAATTTTTGCTGTCCAGAAGTGGGTGTCAAACAGATGTGATGTCACGTGCAAAAGGTCTACACTTCTTTAGGTTGCAGTATCATCCATCCAAAAATCCTGGAGCTGGAGTTGTTTTTGAATATTAAAATGACTTTAATAGAAAATTACATTGAGATCATTTAGAATAAATCACCTCAACACAACATTGCAAATATGAACTTAATTTTAACACAACACATCATAATTTTAACCTTTATTTATAACATTTATCCTCCTTAATGGACAGACACGTTCATGTATCTCTTATGCGATGTAATGTTATTTCTTTGTTTTATTTATTTTCAGAAGCGCATCATAGTTCCCAAATAACTGTAATGTAACATGGTGATTGCACAACTGCATTCCACATACCAGTTAAACATAACAGACCTTGAATGTTAAATGTACCTTTCCTTTTCTGCCTTTGTGTCCCAATGTAATGGTTTGGTCAACTGCAGTTGTCTAGCATGTTTTGACAAGGCTATTTATCTAGCATCAATGGCAGGTTTCCTTGTAAAGCATTGGCGAGCATTCCTAACATTGAGGCTAAGGTTTTAGCTTGCTTGCAGAAATAAATTACTGTCAGCAAAAGCCATTAGTGCAAATATTGGGATTTCGCAATATATATTTCAGGTGACAGAGAAGTCAAATTTGCAACATTGTATTGGGGTCGTCTATTGAACGTTATACCAACAACATTTCATCAAAGCAATTCTAATGTTTAAAAATAACCTACTGTAATACCAGTAGTGCCCCATTCCTGTAACATTCCCAAATTAACATTGCCACAACATTTTAACAAACCAAAAATTCCTGCTGGGGAGCTGACAGAAAAGTGGAGAAGTTGAATGCAAGTTCAAGTTAATAATAATAATAAAAAAAAAACAAGATCATAAATCATTTAACTAGACAAAAACAAAGCGCTAAATATCAAATGAAGCAAAGTCAGAAAACTGAAAATCCATGCTCAGATTTATAAAGCTTGAAATCATCACTAAACCTGGCTGGGAGCAAGAATTCACAAAGTAGCATTTTAAAACTTCAGGTAAGAAGTGAATAATGACAGAACATTCAGCAGGCACTCACTGTAGCACCCCTAAGTACACAAATAATTCAAGCAAACATCCGGATTTGAGCTTTCACACATCTCTAAACAATGAGCTTGTGAGAATGAAATGGCTTTGTGCTATTCCCTAGGATGAGGTTGAGCATTTTGAGGCAGCATGTAAGTCCGCAGTCAGTATTTCAAAGAATTTGACCTGAAATCCATTGGTTGTAAACATTGGAAACATGTGATGATCTCGACTGGGCAGACAAATCAGAAAAATGGTTTTGACAAACAGTCAACATTGTGTATAAGACTATGCGACGATACATAAAGTATGAAATATTGTTACTAGGAAATTATTTTTTTCAATTTCTATAATTGCATCACTGTGCAACTGATGACTTCACAGTTGTCCAGAAGCTGATCGTCCCTCTTCAAGGACTGTATGCCACTAAGCATAATAATGGAAAGTTGACTTTAAGGGAATTGTTTGGTGGAAAAGCTATGCAAGCAACAGGGATTACCACAGCCCTAGCCAGATTATCAAGCAAAGCTGATTCAAGACCTTGGGAGAGCTTTACAAGCAGTTGAATGAGGTCGGGGTCAGTGCATCAAGAGCCACCATGCACATTCATCTTCAGGAAATGGGCTACACCTGTTGCATTCCTAGTAACACACCATGTCAACAACATACAAGAAGTGTCTTATCTGGGTTAAGGACAAAAACAATTGCAGTAGACCATTGCTTAGTTGTCCAAAATATCTTCTTTTCAGATGAAAGTAAATTTTGCATTTCAATTGAAAATCAAGGTCCCGGAGTCATGAGGAAGAGAGGAAATCCACAGAATCCAGGTTGCTTAAAGTCCAGTGTAAAGTTTCTGCAGTCTGTGATGATTTGAGGTGCCATGTCATCTGCTGGTGCTGGTCCATCATGTGTTATAGTCAATGTTGCCATCTACCAAGAGATTTTAAAACACTTCATGCTTCAGTCTGCTGACAAGCTTCCAGCAGGATTTTCCACCTGGCCACAGTGCCAAATCTACAGTACCACTAACTGGCTTGCTGACCATAATATTACTGTCCTTGATTGGCCAGCCAACTCGCCTGACTTGAACCTTGTAGACAATCTATTTGGTATTATCAAGAGCAACATGAGAAACACCCGACCCAACAATACAGATAATGCTGAAGGCTGCTGTCAAAGCAACCTGATCTTTAATAACACCACAGGTCTGGCACAAAGTGTTGCCTCCGTGCCATGCCGCATTGATGCAGTAATTTGTACTAATGGAGCCCTGAACAAGTATCAAGTGTGTAAAAGAACATAATTTTTTTTAGAATTTCTGTATTGTAAATCCTTTTTTTATTGATCCTAGGAAATATTCTGGGAATATTGTAAGACAACAGATTTTGGTTTTTCCTGAGCTGTAAGCCGTAAAAGATGCATTGTATGAACTGTAGGTACACACAGTCAGGAATTTGACTAGTATCAATTTTCACATATCTGTACACAACCACAAGACGTTAATGTTTAGACCTTCAACTTTAATTCAAGGAGTTAAAAGAAGATAAAATATCTGGAGTTGGTTTTCAACTGTTAGATAGATTTTAACTGATATTCTTTTATTGCAAATGCACGGGGCACAACATAGTTAACTCTAAAATCTCTAGTGGCACTGTGCCGGAAACACAACATGACGGATAACAACAACTCCTTATATGGAAATCTTGCCAGTGTGTGTGGACGGGGAGGCTTCAGATGTCAAACTGTGCATTTACAGTAGGTGTTTGGCTATATCATGGATCAAAGTTATCATTACTTTTGAAATTTATACATTTAACCTCTATCAGGATTTGGGACTGATGTTGGCACAAATGTAGAACTCTCAAAATTTTATCATTATTTTTGTAATCATAGAAACCACCATAGTGATCAAATGTGTTTATTACACAATCCTATAAGTACCAGTACTAAGGCCTGAAGAAAAGAAGAGAGCAGTAATGTTAAACAGTGTGATAACTCAGTGCTATACATCAGAAATGCAGTTTGTTAAGTTGCACTAGTCATGCTGTATCTACAGGTACTGCAGTTGGGAATAAATATGTTCTATGGCGCAGCTGTGACTATAAAAGTTATTTTTAGTGTGTGTGTGTGTGTGTGTGTGTGTGTGTGTGTGTGTGTGTGTGTGTGTGTGTGTGTGTGTGTGTGTG
>JAQQZT010000021.1:14005548-14008048 GCA_030068275.1 Clarias platycephalus
TCATGTTTGTGGCTGTAATGTGACAAAATGTGGAAAAGTTCAAGGGGGCCGAATACTTTTGCAAGCCACTGTAGTTCATATTTGTCTTGTGTGCGACTCACATATTTTTTATTTCCTCAAAGCAGTGTTTCCCACACATAAAGCATACAGTGATTGTAAACTGTGCATTTGGGTTTTCTGAAATGTTCCGATATGATTATTTTTAACATTTTTGCTTAGTCGTGTGTATAGTTAGTTAAAATGAAATCAAATTAAGCTCTTTATATTAAAGAACATATTGTGCTGAAAAAATCTCAACTTTATATTGCACAATCCTGACTCATATACAGTATATTTATTAAAACATAATGCAAAGAATGGCTAAACATGCTTTGGAGTTTAAGGGATAGGGTTCTCTGACAAATGACACTAAAGAGTACTTTTTTATATACTTCATCTTACTCTTCACATACAGTACAGTACGGGTAAATGGAGGGAAGGCTTAGTAGGTTGGATCTCTGAAATGAAGATATGTAGATATGTAGGTTGGTAACAACTAAAGTCAGTTACAAAATTGCTTTGTAATAGATGTAAACGTTTTATTTTGAAATATAGCTACTTTATTTTAAAAAAATAAAATCCAACCACCAGTTATTTTATTATACAGTACACCCAGGTGTCCCTAGTTGATCAACATGGATAACCTTTTACAAATGTGTACACCTTAATGAATTTATTGAAATTAAGTAATAAAATAAACTTCCTTTTCAAATTCTGTACACATTACCATTAAAGAACTAAAGTACAATATACAGAATTTTTTTTAATCAAGAAGTGAAGCAATGAGATAATGTTTGTGTTCAATGATTTCTGTATACACTTATCATTTAAGGCTAAACCTATTTTTGATTATACAATTATGACTAAATGTTCAAAATGTGTCATGCATAACTCAATTAAGCCTACAATACATATAGATTCTAATAAAGACATAATTTCCCACAATTTCTCCCACATGTGCTCTAAGCCTGCAAATGTTTAAGTGGCCAGTGTGTTAGTGAAACGTACAGGGCATCACCAAGCCTCGGTGTCAAGACAGCAAAAAACACTTTATCCTTCAAATCAATCACCCATAACTTTGACATCACATAACATTTACACATTAACATTAATTATCAATTATATACCATTAAACTGGTTACAGAGCACCCAAGGCATGCATGATGGTGCCAGTAGTCCAGTCTGATTCCACACACAAATCAATCGCCAAAAAACTGTTCGCCCAGAAGGAAGGCCCAGTGTACCACAATCTGCTGCACATGGGGCCCAGCAGGCAAAGGGCCCAACACCACCGATCTGGTCTTCAAACTCCCCAGAACTCAATCTGATTAAGCAATCCCCATGGGAGGCGCAGACAAACAAATCTAATCCCAAGGATCCTCTGCCAACATCCTGCTGCTAGACACCCTAGCTGCACCCCCCCAAATCTTGTGAAGTCATGTCCTGAGGGGTCAGAGCTGCACTGTAGCACAAGGGTTTTGCTTTGTACACAGTACTGGGTTTTCCTTTGTAATGTTATAGCTGTTGTAAATACCTACTGTAGGCATCACTAACCCCTTTTAAACCTTTTATCTGGAAATGGTGTTTGACACTGATAAAAATGAATGAATATACAATTTATGCATCATGAGTCAAATGAATATACAGCTAGTATGATGACTTGTACTGTAGGTGAATAACAGGTACATATTTTATTTAATAATTGCAACTAGCAATCCTTTAATGACAGCACTTAAATCTACTATTCAAGGTCCCGTATTTTACTATTTCTTAGCAAATGTCTCAGAGCTTCCCCAAAGTTGTTGTTGTTGTTGGTCTTTCGCCTGCTCCCAGAAAGGGGTTTCCACAGCAGACTATCCGGTCCACACATACAAGTTTGGCACAGGTTCTTACGCCGGATGCCCTTCCTGACACAACCCTCCCATTTTATCTGGGCTTGGGACCGGCACTGCATCCAGTGGCTGCGGTTTGGGCACTGGATGGGAATCAAACCCGGGCCTTCCTTATGGCAGGCAAAATGCCTACCACTGAGCCACCAGAGCTCCCCTAAAGTGTTAGAAAAACATTACTTTTCTTTTCATTCCTTCATTTCACTCCTCTTCCAAATGCTCAGTTTCAGTATCTATGTAAATGAGCTACTATTGAACCCCACCAGAGAACTGAGCAGAGCTGAGCAACATACTGGGAGAGGGGTCTGTTCTTACATGATGTCATAATATGGGGTAAATCTAAATGAAATTGTTAAGCCCTGGCCAATACAAAAGACAAAAAGCAGGGAATGTTTTTTTCCCATTCAATTTATACATTGAACCCCATATAAATGGCTAAATTAATAGGTCCCCTTTAAAGCCTACTTGTTACAACATAATGCAAAAGTCATTTTTAAAATTATGTAAATATAGATACAGTCAATAAATACATCACCTAATTGTAAAATATAATTCCATGTTACTGGGTACTG
>JAQQZT010000021.1:14013048-14016222 GCA_030068275.1 Clarias platycephalus
AGAAGTTGTGTGTGGATCAGATGGTCCACTGTGGCGACCCATTATGGGAGAGGCTGCAAGTTCAACAACATACTGTAGATACCTGCTTAACTGCTTTTTGCACAGCAAGTTTCTGTTGTTGGTGTGAAATGTTTTATTCAGAGGTTATTGCATTTATATTTAGCAATTTGGCAGGCAGACTTATCCAGAGCGACTTATAAAAGTGCTTTGAAGTTTCCATCATTAGATATATCCTTACACTGGGTTACTACTGTACTGTAGGTTAACAAAGTTGGGATTTTTTTTTTTAAAGAAACAGATATGTCTTAAGTCGTCATTTAAATATTGAAAGAGACTCAGCTGCACAGACATCTAGAGGAAGTTCAGTCCACCACTTAGGTGCCTGAACAGAAAAGAGTCTACTGTACAGTAGGTGCACATCTTCCTTGATCCCTGAGAGATGGTGGGACCAGCCGAGCAGTTCTGGAGGATCGGGAACGTAGTGCAGTGCGGGGTGTGACTAGAGCTGAGAAGTAAGAGGGTGCTGGGCCATTTTTGGCTTTGTAGGCAAGCATCAGGGATTTGAATTTGATGCGGGCAGCTACAGGAGAGCGGAGAAATGGGGTGGTGTGGGAGAACTTGAAGGTTTTGGATCAGCTGCAGAGGATGAATATTGGAGGTCAAAGGCAGAGGTCCAAAAACAATTACTCTGGAAATTTACCTCTGGTGTGTAATGACGTTTAGACTAAAATTTGGAATAGGAGATCTTTGTTTTTAACATTTTGCTGGGCTAGACCTCCACAGGGGGATAAGCAGAAAAGGGAGCAGAGCTGTGCTGTCATGACATCACAGTTCTCATCATACAGTAGACTTTAATAAAGAAGTGAGAGGGGTCTCACTGTTTTTGCACAGTATTGTGCCCAAACCCCAGTCACTGGATGTAGTGCCGCTCCCAAGCACGGATAAAATGGGAGGTTTGCGTCAGGACGGGCATCCCGTGTAAAAACCTGTGCCTAGCTTGAATGTGCAGACCTGTGGCAACCTCTTGCCGGGAGCAGTCGAAAGACGAACAACAATTGTACATGCAGGGAAAACAAATGCAAGTTCAGGGAAATGGTGCATTCAATAAAGTGAAGGTAGCTAGTCCTACTGTAAACACATTTGAAAAGCATAATCCGAAACCAGGCAAGAGTCTAGGTGATCTTATGCAGAAACAGGTGGGCGGGGGGTGGGGATTTGGGGTTCAAAAACAGGGTCAAAATTTTTATGTTTATGACTTAATAAAGTTTTCATTAATATACTGACACTAATTATGGATTCCAAAAAGTCCATTCTTAAATGTGTGCTGATAATTGTTCTTTTATGTTTCCTTAGCCATCAGACATGTATTGGTTAGTTATTAATCTTTTTATTTCTCTGCACTCTCAAGTCCCACTGCAGATTTTTACTGATTTGCTTCATTTCCCTATTCTCTGCCTCTTTAATTGCATCTTTCCCAATTTAATAGATGCAGAACACTGTTGTTCTCTAATGGATGATAAGAGTAATCTTTCTCTGTCTCATCCTGCACGATCCATCTCTTGCCTGTCTGTCAATATACATCTCGAGCAACTGTGCCATGCATCGGTCTTGTAATGTATTCAATAATTAAATTTCCATCAGTTTCTTTGTACCACTTCATAATATGCACTCATCTGTGGAGAAAAGTGTCTGAGACAGTTCGTGTATCAGTTTGTCCTTCTTCTTTTTGTCTCTTACTTTCATCTGAAAGACTAAGAGAGTAAATAATATAAATTAATTATCAAATTTGCATGAATTAATCTATTACATAAATCACTCTTAGTAAAAAAAAATAACATCTTTTACGATATTTTAGGAAATATTGATTGTACCTAAATCTCTTTATTGAGAACGACTTTGTGCCATCTCTGGTTCATTTTTGTCAGGAATAAATATGCACAAGCAGCAAGATTAGTGTCAGTCTCTGACCAGAGGAATAAACCCCATTCTTTGAAAAACAAAACAACAACAACAACAACAACAAAAAAAATACAATCCCTCAGTTAGTGTCTTGTTGATAGTGATGGAACATACACTTTAACGCTGTAGTTCAAAATGTCCTATAAGAGAATTCAAATGGGTAACCATGAAGGTCATACTCATCATTCAGTGAGCCTTTGTGTGCTGATGATGAGGACTTTACAGTTTTGGGAGAGGCCTTTTCCATTATAAGAGAAAATTTCCATCACAGAATAAAGGTGATCAATCAGAATAACTTTGCAAAAAAGTGGCACTGACCTCTCCCTTATGGAGGACATGTTGGGCCCAACCATGCCATAAAATTGCCCCTTACAGCATAACTACAGTACAACAATTTTTTTAGTTTGTCACCCCGTGGAAGCATGGGTATGGTCAAACAGTCCAGGTTGAACCAGCAGGTAATGCATGCTGGTTTTATCTCATGTGCCACACATACCCATTCTCATGCCAAGCACCATGAATATGGATCAAAATCCTTGACCCCTTTTCTGATGAGTTGTCCTATTTTTCTTAAACAAGGATTAAACAACACACGCACTCTTTTTGCAAATGTTGAGAGACTGACAAACCCACCAAGTCAGATTCCCATTGAAATGCTTGAGTTTGCTTCCTTCTTTTCTGAGAAAATCAGTAATATTAGAAGGGCTATTAACTCATCAAGTTATGCAGAGGTCAGAAAAACTCAAACACAACCTCAAAAAACAGTTACTATGTCTGTCTTTCAAGCAATTCTCCAAAATCTTTGGAGAAACAGTACAGCACCTCAAATTGTCAATCTGCGACCTTGACACACTTCCCACATATTTTCTCAAAAATGTGTTTAACTGTTTAGAAGAAGATCTTTTACAAGTGGTGAACACCTCACTTCTCTCGGGGACTTTTCCGAACTCTCTGAAAACCGCAGTTGTAAAGTCACTTCTGAAAAAGAGCAATCTTGATAATACGATATTGAATAATGACAGACCCATATCAAATCTTCCTTTTATAGGCAAAATTATTGAAAAGGTTCTTTTTAATCAGCTGAACAACCACTTAAACTCAAATGAACAGTGGACAGTTTTCAATCTTGTTTCCGAGGGCATCATAGTACAGAGACAGCGCTCATAAAGATAATAAATGACATTCGTTTAAATTCTGATTCTGGCAAAATATCAG
>JAQQZT010000021.1:14020717-14031046 GCA_030068275.1 Clarias platycephalus
ATGTTTGTGGCTGTAATGTGACAAAATGTGGAAAAGTTCAAGGGGGCCGAATACTTTTGCAAGCCACTGTATGTCACAAGGTAACATGGAACTTACCTACAATCACTAGAAAAGTTATTCAGAGGCGAATTGCTGCGCTCACACCACCAGGTGGGGCAATGGTGACCTTAGAGCACTTGGAGAGGGTATAGGTTGGTTGACAGATTGCATGTAACAAAACACCTCTCAGTAATGCCCATGAGGAACAAGGTTTGAAAAGGGTTTTGAAACTTCAGCAAAACAGGTCCTTGACATAACAGTCAGTGGTAGAGATCTTTGGCATTACCAAAGATCTCTACCTGTGTTTCGCCAAATATTTTCCACCTGTTGCATGCCTTCTGGGTGTCTGAGCTGGTATCAAAAAGTTTGGAGACTAGTTTTGTAACAGGCAAACGGATGGCAGCACAAGGCTGCATGCACAGTCACAGGGAGCCTCGACCTTTATAAGTCAGTGTGCCAAAAGACATGACTGTGCAACTGGTGACCACCTGTGTGTTACCGTGTCTGCAATTTCATCATGGACAGCAAGTTACAACAAAGCAAACGTGAAATTCTCCATGAAACTGGGCAAATCGGCCACAGAGATGTTTGACATGGTTATGCAAGTTTACTGCGAAGTTGCAACGAGCTGTTCGAGGTGTTTTGAGTACAGTAGCATGCGCATTTCAAGAGTGAAACAACACTGGAAGGCGACGAGAGATCAGAAAGACCTTCAACAAGCTCAGCCCCTGAAAATGTAGAAACCATTCGGCAACTTGTGCATGATGATCGTCTGAGAACAATGCACAACATTGTTGCCATTGTCTGTGTGTCAAATGAACAGTCCAGGCAATCCTCACATGTGATTTGAACATGCACTGTGTTGCAGCCAAGTTCATCCCTAGGCTACTGATCCAGAAGCAGAAGGAACATCTCATCGAAGTCTGCCAAGAACTTCGTCAGTGTGACATGGATGACCCGTTCTTCATGTCAAGGATCATTATTGGTCATGAAACTTGGGTGTATGACTATGACCCTGAGACAAAGCAACAGTCTTCACAGTGAAAGAGCCCATCATCTGCACACCTGATGAAAGTGAGGCAGGTCTGCAGCTCGACCAATTGCAAGCCCGCCGTCTTTTTCGCCATTAACCGCTTTGTGCACTAAGAATTTGTCCCCAGGGGCCAGACTGTGAATAGTGAATTCTACTGCCACATGTTAAGGGATCTTGTTCCCTAAAAATTTCAGCTGTTTTGGAGAGATGATGTGCTCCAAAAATGGGGACAGTATAAATCAGCATTATACTGTCTCACTTCAAACAATAATAATTAGAAATGCTAATTATTCATTTTTTAATGAGTATTAATACTAAAATTGGTAAAAGCTTTTAGAAGCCTATGAGATTTTTTCCACAAAAAAAAAAAAAACCTCCAAACAACAGTGATTTTGTTTAAATGCTCCAAATTAGACACACACCTCATGTCATGTGGCCATAAAGCATAGAAAACTATAGTTTATTCAGTTAAAATGCTTTTTGTAATCTGCCCAATAATTATTGTTAACACATATACCATTAAAATTTCAGGGCTACCTCAGTGCTTTGCATGAGAGATGTTTTTTGTTACAAGCTTAAAAAGCAATGTTATGTTGCAATATCATAAAAATTTTGCATTTCAGAATAATATACTTTTCAGGTTTATGTCTTTTCATGTAAAATCTAAATTGGCCAAGTTTCATGTGAATGACAGTTAAGATCATTAAAAGATTTTAATAAAAAAAATAAGTTATGGACACTTCATAAAAGAGCATGAAATTGTATTTACCAAATGTGTTAATTTTATCAGAAAGCTTATGTTACACAATGTTGCATCATATAATATGTTTCATTAAAAAAGTCTCAAGCATGATGCAATACCTCCTCTGATGACATATTGCATCACGCACCTTGGACAGGAGTTTCAATTAAATAATTACACTGTGATACTGGCACTAGAAGAATTCATCCATTGTCCTAACTTGCTTTGTATCAAAATGCAACCCTAAGATATGAAAAAAAGAAAAGAAGAAAAACAGTAGTGAAGAAAACAGGAAACTAACAGGGGATGATAACATGAAACATAATGAATGCAAGACCACGAACCCATGAGCTTAAATAATACAACTAATCAAGAGACTAAATATGAACACCTGTGAAACAAAAGACTGTTCCAACAAAACCAACAAACAACAAACACCCATGTCAACTCAAAAGTCTCCAGTCGAATGTCCTATGGGGTTTATCCCTGACATCAAGACACTGTTTGGTTAAAGAGAAATTAATAATTGTCTGTATCCTTCTCAAAGCTTCTTCCTCAAGGAGGTTTTCCTTGCCACTGTTGCCTATGGCTTGCTCATAACATGGTACTAGATAAATAAAACTGAATTGAATTGAGTTGCATTACATATAAATTGAAGTGCTTCTAAGTAAAGTGGAGAGCATTCCATGACCTTTTGCTGGCCTGGTAATTGATATTCATGGCTGTTGCTATGTTGTTTGTGCATTTTCAGATACCAGCATGCTCACATTTTGTTACTGAGCATTGTGATATCTGTCACATGAAAGGCACTAATGAAGCTACCTCTAGAAAATCCTCATAAATTGAGTGGCTTGCCTCACTATTGGGGGCTCTTCTGCGAAATCACTCTGTGACTGAGATTTGCAATACTGGAGAAGCTTGGTCTGCCTGGCCTGCTTTATGGTGGAGATACAAAAGAGCAAATTGTCCAAGTATGAGTAAACTCTGATATCTCTGGCTATCCCAGGTGACAAGACAGCCTGCATGCACCTGAAGATTGGTAACCCTTGAGACACCCCTACAGGTTAGAAGTCTTAACTGATATACATGTTCCAGTAAAATGAACCTAAAGAAGCATCTGGAGTTATGGGAATATGGAAGTATGTCATAGAAGCATGGGATAGGGGAGCTTTTTAAGCATTTTTAGGGCACTTCGTATGCTGAAAGGTACGTAAAGGTTTTAGATTATGTCTATTTCAGGGAAGACCTTGTGTATTTCAGCAGGACAATGCAAAACCACATACAGTACTGCAGCTCTTACATCGGCATGACTTCATGGGTAGAAGAGTCCAGGTGCTGAATTGGTCTGCCTGCAGTGCACATATTTCACCTATAGAGAACATTTGGCGTATTGTTAAACGAACTCCTCAGCAATTGGAAACCTATATCAGGCAAGAATGGGACCAAATTCTAACTCCAAAACTCCGGAAACTCATAACCTCAATGGCCAGGTGTCTTCAAACAATTTTGAAATTTTGAAGAGTAGATGCTACTGTACAGTACATCATGGTGAACATGTTCCCATCCCAACTATTTTGAGAGCAGGCATCAAATTTGAAAGTAGCAAATTTTGTGCATAAAATGATAAATCTTCTCAGTTTAAATATTTGTCACGTTCCCTATGTTCTACTGTGAGTAAAATATTTGCTTATGTAATTTGAAAGGCTTTTTTAGTTTTTATTTTATTTAAAAAAAAAAAAAAAAAGTTTTTCGGAATTCGGGATGCATCATCTCCAGCCCTTCAGCAAACAACATGCATTTTGACTCATCATTCCAGAGCACCACAATTTTTCTGCACCCCAATTCATGTTTTCATGCATAGTTGAGCTTAGTCTTGTTTCTTCAGGGCTTTTGGGCAGCAATACTTCCATGAAGACCACTTCTGGACAGACTTCTGTTCAATCTCTGTTCCACTGTTTTCTGCCAGTTCTTTGCTGATGGCGCTGCTGACATGTCGAAGGAAAGTAAGCATGATGTGTCTTTCATTTTCTACATTAAGTTTCCTTGTCTCACTACTGCATCTACGGCACATCTTGAAACCCCAGTCTGCTTTGGCTGGGAGAGACCTGACTGATGCAGTAAAATTACCTTGAATCATGTTGCTCAGTCTTGCCATGTTGACCTCAGGTCTTCCACAACCTCACCTTAGTAGCTGAGTTTGTCTGTTCCTTGCCCAGTTTTAAACCTCTTACACAGCTGTTTCTAATTCAGTTAATAATTTAAAGTTGTGTGAACGGACCTGATTGTCCACTGTGGCAACCCCTGACGGGAGCGGCCAAAAGACCAAGATTAAGACTAAGACCAAGACTATATCTATTAGGTAATATCCTACTATCCTAGAAGCCCAGGAAAAGCTGCTCTTAAGACAAAGAGATTAAACAACCACAAAAAGACACAATGTGGTTTCTAAGTTTAAATGAAACACACATCACATTGCTATGGGTGGCACGGTGGCTTAGTGGTTAGCATTGTGACCATGCACCTCCAGGATCCGGGTTCGATTATCGCCTTGGTTCTGTATGCATGTTCTCCCTGTGGTTGGTGGGTTTCCTTGAGCAGTCCAAAAACATGCAGATTAGGCTAATTGGCCTTCCCAAATTGCCCGTAGTAAAAATGGAAATAAATACAACAGTAATCACCAATACCCTCCATAGTCCCTATGTTGATGGATGGATGGATGGATGGATGGATGGATGGATGGACGGACGGATGGATCACATTGCTATAACTGTAGTGTGTACTCCTCATTCTAATCAGCACAGCTCTCAGGAAACAGTTTCCTTGACTTATTGTTGAGGGACCTAACACACCCTGGAGCTTTTAAGTGTTTGCTTTCTTTAATAAATTTATTGATTGCCAGTAACTGCTTAAACTTTTGACCCCGTCTTGGAATTGCGTATTACGATATAAATACGTTTCTGCTCCAGATTAATGCAGCATTTGAAATCTCATGCATACTGTGAAATCAGAAATGTCAAAGCATAATACCAGTATATAATATGTTTAGATTAGAGAGACCTCAATAAAGTGTAGCGTGTACAGTTTGTAAGTTAGCACATAAGATGCACTCTGTTTGCTCCCATCACAGAACATATCATGGTTCATCCTCCATTTGGCCTTGGGCGATGCATCTGCAGTGCGATGAATCCCCCCATCACTTCATTATCTAGAGCTTAGCATATCCTTGATTTATTCACCAGCTTCAACAGATGCTGCACAGGAGAAAGGACAAATTGAGGCAGAGGAAGGGAGAGGTGTAATGGTGCTGTAAAACATTAAATCCCAACAGCAGTAAACAGTAAGAAAGGAGAGCAGAAGGATGTCCTTCGAGTATATCCCCTTTTTTCAATGCTGAAAACTTCATAATAAAATTTGTCCAGGTTTTTTTTTTTGTATTGTATTGTATTGTGTTGCAATAATACAGAACCTGTGCTTGTTCTGAGTGCAGAATTAGAGATTATACAGTATACTAGACATTAATCACGACTTTCAAAAAACAAAGTTTTGATATCAAATACAGGTGTTTAATTTCTTGTTGTTTTTATTTGTAGAGGTTTTGAGAATGTACCGTATAATAATCAAGCAATGTACAGTACATCACTACGAAAATGAACACTATAATGATAATGTAATAGCAGGAAGCCAGCATGCAAAAGACATACAGTGCTTGGTGTATGTCCAACCCAGGATAAAGTGTTATTGGCTAACACACCAAAGAAGATCCATAAAAATCTGTTATTATTGTTTCTGGCTCATTTTTAGACAGCCAGTACGTCTACATGCACAGTTAAGTGGACATAAGGTTAGAGCTTGACTAGGCCCTTATTAGTTGGACTACTGTCCTTGTCACATTATACAATGAGGGGGATCAATTTATTGACTGAAGTACAGTATGTCCGAATCCTCTGCGATAGGTGGCGATCTGCCCAGTTTCAGCTTCGTACTCCTGGGTGACCTACAGTATTACACCCAGATGAAAAAAACATCGACAAACAAGTTATCTAGCATGTCCAGCGGTGAAAACATGGACAACTTTCCAGCGCTGTACATGTTCTACATGCTGTACTTTCCTTTTTGTACAAATGAGATGCATGCTATCTATTGTGTTATCCATATTATAAGTGGCTTCTTCCACTGATACACATTTGGTCGACTTCTGGGTCAAAGCCCGGGGCAGTAACTGTGGAACATGCACATAGTGACTACTAATTTGTGTTTGAGTAGCTCGACTCCCAAACACATTATCAGGGAGTGCTAGTATGACATTGACGTTGAGTCAGACTAGCATATTTAGATGTTTTTTAAAAGTCCAATTTCCTGAATGTTAACAATCAGATCAGGATGCTACATAAATATTTAACAGAAGGTTTCTCAGCTGCCAAGCGGAAAGCCCGGGTTCAATTCCCACCAAGTGCCCAAACCTCAGCCACTGGGTGCAGTGCCAGTCCCAACCCAGGATAAAATGGGAGGGTTGGATCAGGAAGGGCATCCGGTGTAAAACTTGTTGTGCACATCGGATGGTACGCTTTTGCAATTCATCAATGGGATCAGCCAAAAGACCAACAACAACTGTATATATTAAACTGTTTCTGCCACACCACATTATGTGGAACTGTGTGTACAGTATGTGGAATTAATTGACAACAGTACTTTTAGCTACGTGTAATTTCCTAACAAGTATATTAAAATCTCATCAATTCCTGATTTAACTCTCAGCTTAACCAGTTTTTCTGAAATTTCTCACATTTCTTTCAGTAGCTACTCTTCCAAGAGCGACCAGCTTGGCTCATAAAGAAAAGAAACAGCATACGAGCCTTGTTCCCATCTTCCACCATAAAGACAGCTGCTCTGAGAAATGTGTCTGCACCAAAGTCTATGAACCCTCCCGAAAGCACCAGAACGTCTAACTGATTTCCCTGCTTTCTCTAGTGGCATCCATATTTCAACATAAGAGCCCCACAGACAGCTTTAGACCTATTATGACTCTCCTTTCTGAGAGCTCAATGACCCTTATAATGTCACTGGAGATAGAGCCGGGCCATCTTTAAGAATCCAACCTCACCAGTGGTGTGAAAGTTTAACAGCAAGATGAAGACATGCTGCAGAACTTTCTCTATTTCTGGAGTTCTGACATCACTGTCCATTTGTGTGAAATGGTAATAACCGTTTTGTGGCCTATAAAACTCACCCCTTCTTAATGGTTTTACCGTGACAAATAAGAACTGAGAGTTGTTCCCCACTGGCAATTGGGTTCACAGCACTTTTTTTTTTTTAGAGTGGCAGGTTTCTCTGACATACTCATTAGGCACAGATAAAAGATAAAAGATAAAAAAGTCAGGGTTAGTATTACTTTGTAAATACTGGATAAAGGGTCTGACTTTGGTAGGTCTATAGTAGGTAACGCATTAATATGGCAAAATATGAATGACTTTTCAATATGCATGCGTGAGAATTTATAACTGACTCGGCTATATGGTTCATAATGCTAAACGTTCTGTATATCTTTGGTTTATATGTATAACTTTTGATTTACAGCTTACAAAAGTTTGCCTTAAACTGTTATACCACAGTTAACATGTAAAGAAAGAAGTTAGAACCATGCCATCTCATCTAATTAAATTTTTGTAGGATCAGATTTTGTAGAGTATGTCTGCAAATATAAATATCTTATATTTGGTTTGCTGTTCATTGGTTATTTATTATAATAAGAAATATTTGATACATTTGACTCAATGCATTTGCAAGCTGTAAATGCATTCTGCAGTGGTGCATATGCATGATTACAGTATACAGAATTGAATAAATTAATATATTAAGATTTGGTTTAGTTTTTCCTACAAATTTTATATTTGACTGTTTGTTTGCTTGCGCCCATAGTGAAACCTTCCCATTCTGCATCTGTTGCCCTATTTGTGCTTATTTGTAACACATAATCTGCTTATCATGAATTGTTTATTTCATACTTCTCTCATATTTCTCTACTTCGTGTAAACAGAAAATGTGAGTTGATGCCGGATCTAACTCGACTTCTTGAAAATAAGGCAATTACAATACAGTCAGGGGTACAGTAGCTCAGTGGTTAAGGCATTGGACTATGACTTCCAGTTGGAAGGTCCCAGGTTTAAATCCCACGACCACTAACCTTCAGATGAGCAAAATGTCGCTCCGGATACTGAGCCCCATTGATGAAATTGGAGGGGGAAAAAAAAGTTCTGTGGCCATGACTTTTCTACGACATGGGAACGAGATACTACTTTTATGTTGTGGCAACAACTTACTAAGATGTGGGAGTGAAATAGTACAAGTTGTGGCCACGAGATACTATGTTGAAAAATAAAGCATTATATTACTAATTATAAACAAAAGCAATATAGGTGGCATTAGCACTGTTGCTTTGCTCCTACAGGTTCCAGGTTCGATTCCCACAGTCCAAAGACATGCAGATTAGGTTAACTGGCATTCCCAACTTACCCATAGTGTGTAAATGTGAGTGTGTGTGTGTATTTGTGCCCTGCAATGGATTGGCACCATGTCCAGGATGTACCCCGCCTCGAGTCCTAAGTCTCCGGGGATAGGCTACAGGCCCCTTGCGACTCTGTATACAGGATAAAGCTGTATAAATGATGAGTGAGAGGGATGAGAGCAATATATTACTGTAACGAGTCACTTTTGCAAAACACCACCGGTGAAGACGAAGCATTAATATCACTTTAAGTGAAGTAAAGCATCTTGTATATAAATTTATATGATATAATGTCAAGACAGTGAAATATACAGTAGATGGAGGTAGGCCGTTATTTCGTTCGTTATTACAGTAAGTTGTGTCCACAAAACAGTATCCCGTTCCAACGCCTTAGTAAGCCGCGGCAATGTATTTATTTATTTATTTATTTATCTATTTTCCCGAATGTCACCGGAGGGGCTCGGTAGTTTTTCCAATCCTTTTTCTTTTAATAAAGGGATTTTACAAGGGGCTTTCAAGGCAAACCGGGACTTGTGATGAAATATCTGGTGAATGAAAGCATAAAAGCGTTTGATATTTACAGAAGACTTCAAGCACAATACTGATGAGACTTTAGGCAGTAAAATGGCAAAAAAAAAAACTGCTTTAAAGGTGCAAACATTTTAAAGCAGGCTGTACAGTATGTCCATCAATGACGATTTCTCTACCTTGATTTTGTTCAAGCACAAGTGAAACACTGGATTTAGTGTAGCAGGGGATTATATAGAGAAATAAAGGGAGTATTTACTCTCATACAGTAAGTGTGTTCTGTTATTCTGTGCAAACATGAGTCCCGGTTGGACTTGAACACACTTTGTACTTATTTTGCTATAGAGATACCAGTTCATATGTATAAAAAAATTCAAAACGTAAATAAGTTTAAGATAAAGTAATATCTGATTATAATGATCTATTTATCTGTATTGCTGGGCATGATGCACTGCACAATTATCAGAACAGACCATTAGCCCTTGTTGCACACGTACTCCTTCATGCGCCAATCAATAATGTGGAGCAGCACTGCTGTCTGGAGGGCATCATTCTCTTATGCTGCCGTCTAGCACTCCTCGTGATAAGTCACCGTGCTAAGCCTCATGAGATTGTGCCTCAGACTGCTATACTAAATCAAGAAGAGCTCTTCTGCTTCCTCTAAGGGCTTTCAGCACATCAACGTTTTGTTGCTGCAGTTAGAGTTTTGTGCTTTTCAATTTGCGTCTATTTGAGATGACAGGCTGCTATGCTAATCCAGAGCGTGGACAATTTTTTATTATTATTATTTTTTTAACCTGCATATGCATTACAAATGAGGCTTTTCAAAATGTACCCCTCCTTCTACTCTCGTACTCTTTCTCCCTCTTGTTCACTTACTCTCGCTTAGTGTCTTTCATCTGCTCGGCTAAAGTGGAGAGAAGTGGTCTCAGTGGCGGCACTTTGCCCATGTGGTGACATGGTGCTCAGAAACCCATTAAACCCAAACAAACACAGAATCCTCAGTGAGACTGGTAGTGGGGGGAAAAGAAGAGGAAGTTTCAGCCATAGGACTAATTTGCCAAAAAAAAAAAAGAATTGTTCATCCTTAGTTGCTGACACAATTTTGGCGCAAGCTCGTACATCGTTACTATTCGATTCTTTCATCTAGCTCAGAGCAGCTGCTTAGAACAGTCTCCCATCCTGATTAGACATCACTTTCCCATAGTGCTTGCTTTATGCACTCAGAGCTTTGCTAATGAGCTGTGTAAGCAATAGCAATGACAGCAAAGCTAAAGCCAATAAATCCCTCTTGCCAGTCTATGTAACTGTATGGTTGTTAAGTTTTTGGTGGAGTAAGCATATGATCACAATGAAAAAGCACATAAATCTTCATTTGGCGTCAAGGACGCAATGAAAGAGAAAAGCACATTTCCACACACACACACACACACACACACACACACACACACACACACACACACACACACACACACACACACACAC
>JAQQZT010000021.1:14044121-14061318 GCA_030068275.1 Clarias platycephalus
CACACACACACACACACACACACACACACACACACACACACACACACACACACACACACACACACACACACATTTGTCTCATTAGCCAATGACAATCATGCAGGTAGTCAGTGCTATCCCTATTTCTAAACTTAACTTTAATCTCAGTTTAAAGGTCCCCTATTTTACTATTTCATTTACAAGTTAACACAGGACCCAGAGCTCCCCTAAACTGTAGATAATGCATTTTTTTTAATATACTGCAAACGCTCCCCAAGAACAGCAGAGATGGGCAAAGCTGAGCAACAAGCCGTGTGGTGGGTATACTCTTACTGTATATGAGGGCACAACATAGGGAAATCTAATTGGCTGGTTTAAGCCCCGGCCAATAATAAAATTGAAAAAGGATATAAAGCATGGAATGTTTTTTTTTATTAGTACACAGGTGAGTCAAATCATTGCTTTCCGTTCAAGGCTACTGTCTCCCCCGGTCACTGCTGTGCAGGTGTGAACGTATAACATCAGTTCATTTGTAACTGTGGCGTGAGCAAAAATGGATTCCCCGCTTACAGTATGATCTGCACAAAAGATCACACATTTTTGTGGCTTGTTGTATCTTAAGACTTTGAAATCATTCACCAGTATGGAGAAAATGTTTGGTATCTGCAAACAAAATTTGGAGCAATACCTTAAGGAAGGTGAAAGTTTCATCAATCACCGACCCAGAAAAGTTAAAAAGTCAGCCATCAGCTGAGAAATCAATGCTTACAGTTGTCTTGTATTCTCAAGGACCAGAATTGAAACATTTTTAGAAAAAACTTTCAGCAATCAAAAGTGCTCGAAACAGTGAGACGCTTATTGAAGAGCTAAAGCCTAAACTTTAGATTAAACGCTAAGAACTGCTATCCGAGGGCGTTGTGATCTTGCATAACTATGCACATCCGCACACTTCTGAAGATGATGTCGAAATATTATGCATTTCTGTTTTCTAAAATTTCATTAAAATAAATTCTACAGCCAGTGTGTGGATCATTTTTGACTGAACCTTGTACATGCACACTGGAGAGCCAGCTGAATGGTTAAAAATGACGAAAAAGTGAATAGTAGTTCCCCTTTAACTGACCAAAAAGAAACCCTTTGGCTCTTTGAATTCTGTGTTTTAATAAAAGCTGCTCTTCTTGTGTTTAAAAAAGTGGTTTTCCTCACGGGGACCAGACAAATGTTCTTATAAGGTCAGTGAACTATGTCTATCCTTGTTGAGACATTTGTTCTCCACTGGAATATAAAACACCTTATCTTTTAATAGAGAATGTATGCTTAATGCAATGGTTTATACACTCTAGTGTGTTACCGTTTCTGTAGTTTCCGCTCACCCACATGGACTTATATGATGGAAGCTCCACGTAATCTACAGTATCTACTGTAGTAATACACAGGTTAGAAAACGGGTCGCTATTACAGGTTTTCTCAGTCGCTTTGTTCAATCCTCAAATCAAAACCAAAATTCTACAAAACAACTTATATATAACGTATGTATAAACGTCACATCATCAGTAATCAACTGTGTACATCATAAAAGCAATTTGTTAATCTTTTAAAGACATTGATGTTGAATGTGCTGATGATACAACACATTGATACAATGTTTGACTGTTTCCTATACCACATAATCTGTACATTATCAGTTATTAATGTCAATGTATTAAACTTATTCTCTATTGTATAGGCTTAACTCCCAAGACATAGATGCATTAGGTCATTGTATAATTCATTAGATGCAAGATGGTTAAACCAGTTGTCTAGCAATGTTCTAGACATTTCTGTTAATGTGACTTGTATTGTTGAGCTGCTCACAGAGGAATCTCGACTTCACCAAAGGAAAGGTATCTTAAAGCATTAGATAAGCTAATGATGAACTAGTGCTCTGAAATACCTGGCTGCCATGGATGCAGCATGTGAAGACATCACAGCAGACGCCTACAGCGGATGGATAAGACATTCCAAAAGATTCTCTCAGTGCTGCATTGTTTTGTGCAAGAGAACCTGTGGCCTGACAGCCAGGAACGCCAGGAAGTGTCGAATAACAGCATGTTATCTCCCCATACTGCAAAGCATGTACAGTTCTGCCTAAGGAATGGTTCACATGTCTAATTCATTATTTGTTATTCTTTGTGCTATATGTTGCTAAGAAACACTCACTCACTCTTTATCTTGTATACAGGGTTGCGGGGAGCCTGGAGCCTATCCCAGGAGACTTAGGGCATGAGGCAGGTACACCCTGGATGGGGAAACCGGAGTACCCAGAGGAAACCCACCAAGCACGGGGAGAACATGGAAACTCTATGTATGCACACAGATCTGAGACGGGAATCAAACCCAGAACCTTGCGGGGACAGTGCTAACCACATCGCCACCGTGCCACCTGCTGAAAAACAGTCTTGTTATTTATTTTCTGTATCACAATAACACAGTAAGGTCAGCAAATTACAGTACAATCAGTAAAAAGCATAAATGTGAATCCTGTCCAATCTGCTGCAATCGATCGCCCACATACAGTAATGTGTAACTTTATACTGCTGAAATTCAGATAATCCATACAGATAAAGTGCAGCTCTGCAATGATGTAATACAATCAGACTGGCTTGTTTTTGTCTCACTCTTCCCAATTAATAACCCAGACATCAAAGTGTCTTTGTAAAGTCTCTTTCTAAGCATTACCCAAGTGAGTCTTTTGTTTGCATACATGGTTCTCCAGTATTGCTCATGTAACAAAGAAGTCGAATAAATGGAGTGACAGTTATGAAGACAAAACCATTTGTGATCTCATCTACAAAAAAAATAAAAATCTGCAGTTCAGTTGTAATGGTATTGGTGAACCATGCAGAGCCAGCTGGTGTTTTGTATATACAGACATATTGTGACCTACTATCTAAACTTGGACAGGAGTTTGAGCACAGATTGAATGATTTTGATAAGCTTGAGCTGTGAATGGCAAGTTCACTTGCCAAGCCCTACATGGAGGTAGATGTGAGTGAGACTGCAGAGCAGATGGCGGACTGTTCATAGTTAGTCCTGTTGAATTGGAGGTGGAAATAATAAATCTCCAAAATGATATCCAGCAAAAATCCAAACAAGACTCACAACATTTCCAGAGCTTATAAGTCCCAGATATCGACAAGACACTGGCACACTGGGTCACTAAGCAGATCTGAAAGTACACTATATTGCCAAAAGTATTGACTTACCTGCCTGCACATGCATATGAATTTAAGTAACATCCAATTCTTAATCCATAGGGTTTAATATGATGTTGGCCCCGCCCCGTTTGCAGTTATAACAGCTTCAATGCTTCTGGGAAGGCCTTCCACAAGGGTTTTAGGAGTGTGTTTATGGGATTTTTTGACCGTTCTTCCAAAGGGCGAATTTGTAAGGTCAGACACTGATGTTGGATAAGAAGGCCTGGCTTGTAGCCTCTATTCAAATTTATCCCAAAGGTGTTCTATCGAATTGAGGTCAGGTCAAGGCAGGTCAAGTTTTTCCACACCAAACTCCCTCATACATGTCTTTATGGACCTTGCTTTGTGCACTGGTGCACAGTCATGTTGAAGGGGCTGTCTCCAAACTCCAGGCCCCAGGAAACCCTGTATACAGGATAAAGCTGTATAGACAACAACAATGATTAGCTCACTGTATCATTTAAGTCATAGTAAAAGTCTCTCTCTCTCTCTCTCTCTCTCTCTCTCTCTCTCGCTAACTGTGCTTGTACTTTTCAGTAGCTGTCCAGAACCATCCGGGTCTAATTTCAAACACCTGCTACGTGATTGAGTGTTTCACAGAGGGAAGGCAAATCATGCAATTACATACAGTACACCGATAATCTGCAGCCCTTAGACCACATAACATTAACATATTAACAGTGATTATCAATTACTGTATGTCCCAGTAAACTGGTGATGGGATCATGGATAACCAAGGCTCACCCATGCTTGCGCAGGCCAAAGACCTGCAGATCCAGTCCAACGCCACAGAAAACCTAATGCAGCACAAATTTCTCACAGGCACCAGAATGCCCAGTGCACCACAGTCCACCACTCATGGCGCCTTTTACATTGTGAGTAAGTCCTGTTGGTATGGCTTGTGTATTTTCATTCCACTGTGTACACAGCTTTCTCTTCGGTACCATTTCTTCTTTGTATCCAGCTATGAGGTCTGAAATGAGTATGAGCGCAGATCAGTTAGATTGTAGGTTTAAGAAAAGAAATAAAACTGTGTACTTTTTAGTTGCATGGCTTTCCGTGGCACCAGAGAAATACTCGGGCGACCTGACAATAAGAACTGCATAGGAAATCTGGACATAATAAAAGAGTCTGACCCATTTTTGAAGTCACACATTGAAGGATTTAAAATTCTTCCAGTAGGGGCTTCTTCTTGTTTCTTATCTTATCTTCTTATTTGTCCTTGACCGCAGGAATTTGTTCAGCAAATGGGTTATCGTATGCTCTCAGATATTGCTAGTGAAGGTAAAATGTCTTTCTCTCAGTGGTGATTCAAATACAGATCGACTCACTGTTATTTTGTATTGCATCGCATTTCACCTGATGGCCAGGTTCAAGTAAGATTCTTGAGAATTCTTTTGTGGGTTCAAGATTTCTTCATTTTCTCTGCTAAGTTACTATATATAAGGATTGACATCACCTCTATCAACTCAGTGACTACTTGCTGTTTTATCTACAAAGCCAGTGTTTTGTGTTTTTTTTTGCAGCTTACATTATTCTGACTGGAGCACTTGTGGATTCATGTCATAGTGTTTGTATAGGGCGCTAGCAACAGTTCAAGTCCAAGGGCCCCCACAATACCTGTCTATATGGGAGAACTGTAGTAGACTAGGTTGTCTTAACACATACTGTATGCCTTAACACATATTAAGGCATTTTTAGGCATTTCCCCACAACTGATTGTTGCTTAGTCATTGTTTTTTTTTTTATGTATTTATTAGTCAATAATAGATCTGAGTAAATTACCAAAACAACAAATATCTAGTAAAGGACCTTTGTAATAAATAAATAGATATTTTTCTTTAGTCTTTACAACAAGTAGGACTACCTTTAATTAACTCTATATGAACGTTTGACGGCAGAATGAGATAAATGCCATTGTGGGACCTTTTGGCACATTATTGTTCTCTGCCACACAAGGCTTATACCCAATAAGGAACTAAAGAAACAATCGCGTCACTTCTTTCTGTCTGTTAATCAGTGAAGCGAAGATACATCTTGTGCAACATAGCTGCGATGAGTGCTGTAAATGTATTTAAAGGGATTTTGGGGATTGTTAAAGCTAAGAAAAGGACACTTACATTCTGTCACTGTCTTTGCATTCACTAACGAAGTAAGTAATGAAATGTACTGTATGTGTTGCTTAACCTCTGAAAAAAGATATTATCCGATTTGGATGTTGTGCGAACACCATGTTGTATACAATACAGTATTTGTGGGATGCTGTGATGCAAGCACTGTGGTGAAAATACCATTACAACTTAATACAGTATATGCACAAATGAATAATGTATCTCTGAGAGACCAGGGATGTTTTGTGAAAATCTGAAGGTTAAAAAATGCATACCTGTACTATTTAACAAGCTGTTATGATGTATCGAAGTGAAACTAAAACTGGTGTCGAATGTGACTGTTTTTTGTGTTGTTTCTTGTGATATTCAACAATCTTTATAATACATTAAAAAAAATTGTGTTCTTGATGTTATTTATTGCCATTTCCTTTTTGGTTACTACTACTACTACTACTACTACTGCTACTGCTACTGCTACTTTCTACTAAATTGCTTACTTAAATCACCACAAACACAACCGCGGGCTAATTTATCCTACTGTAGGATGTGGCGTTATAGCTTTTTGCAAAATCACGTTTAAGTAACCCACACATTTTTAACAAAATGTTATGCAATTTTGCTTTTTAACATCCTCGTCACTCAAAGGACTCAAAGGAAAATAATTTTTCAATGATTCAAACAAACAAACAAAAAACATGTTAAGCTCAAAACTGCAAATGTGAAGTTATCTCATTTTGCTATCAAACTGTTAAAAACGTTGCTATCTTTGGTAAAAGAACATAGATTTTGAGGGAAAATGAATACATTAATGGCTCTGCTAGCACCTTTGCCCACTGTTTATATCATACTGTTATACTTTATATGGTCGCACTTTGTAGCCTTGTTTTTTTCCCCTTAATGATTTACTTAAAGCCTACATCTGTATTAGATTTCTTACTTTAGCCTTTATTAGAGATATGAAAAAAAAAAAAAAAACAGTTGTGGATGAGCAATCATATCAGACTCCACGTATTCATTCTTATTTTATTAAGTGCCATGTAAAGCAATCTTTTTTTTTCTAGCAATTCTATACAGAAAGGATTTATCCTTCAGCGCTGTCATTTTAAACAGAACTGTTGAATTCTCAAATGTGAATGGATAGAAGGTGTTGATTAATTTCCCATGACAGAATGGCTTTAACAATGTAATTCAAATGATAAGTTTATATTAACGCACTTCCTCCGGCATGGCATTGTTTCTATAGTAACTGCTCATTCACAGAGAATTGTATGGTGCTCCACATAATCTAATTTTAATAAATGGATTTAATAATGTGTTGTTATGAAACAAAGAAAATCATATATTTGCAGAATGGTGAAGTTTTCTTTTTTTTTTTTTCTTTTTTGGTATGGAAGGAGCTTCAACTCGCAGTTCTTTGTAGCAGTCAGGACAAAGGTCTGCACTTTCCAGGGAAAAAAAAATAAAAACAAGTTAGGTTGGTCAAAGAATGACCATTTAAAACTTGCATAAAGTGATGGAATGTTCAACAAAGCAAATAAGTATACAGTGGAACCTTGGATTGCGAGTAACACGGTTGGCGAGTGTTCCGCAAGACGAGCACAGATTTTTAATAAATTTTGACTTGGTAAACAAACAAGTCTTGGTTTATGAGTACCGAGTATCATGTATCACACATGCGCTTCTTGTTTTGATGCCAAGCGTCACGTGATCACAACTGAGCCAACGGTTTTCCTCTCTTTTGCGTTGCGGAATTGTGGGTAATCATCTCCCCTGCTGGGTCTTAGTGCGCGTCTCTCACTGGTATAATCAACATCAGTGCATGCGTGTACTGTTTACTACTGTATAACACCGTGACCACGTGTGTGCATGTAGAACATATTTTGTTTTGTGTTTGTAAGCACGTGTGTACAGCGTGTGTGTACAGCGCGTGTGTACAGCGCGTGTTTACTGTTTCTTATAACACACGTGTGCGCGTGCGAAGCAAAAGAAAGTCTCATTAGAGAGGTTAAAGATAAATTTTCTCCCTCTCTGTTGTTACAGTATGTGTGTGTAATTTGGCACCAAGCTCCTTCACACACACTAATAATTATGGGACGATTTTAAGCAATGACTGTTAATGAATCTTTTATATGAAATTTTTGTAATTATTTGATGAAATAACTTAATCGGCTACGTTTAATATTAAACATAATTGCAGGAGTGAATTATTTTGGACTGGCATTTTTTCAGACTGATATAAACCTGAAAGGATGGAGTTTCACCAAAGCAAACTAAATCAAGTTGGACCAAGTATCAATTTCTGTTATTTAGAGCATATGGTGTGAAAGCATGATTTAGTGTCAACTTTAGGAAAAATTTTACCCACCCCCAAACAAACGAACAAACAAAAAATATTCCCAGCAGTGTTTGACTGATGGTACTTAGTAACCTAGTAAACAATATAAGGATATATCTAATAATGGAAACTTCGAAAATGATGGAAAGTTGCTCTGGACACGAACGTCTGCCAAATGCCTAAATGTAAATATAAGGGACAATCTGATGATTTTGATTCATCCATATTTTCTCACACATTTCATACACATTTTCAAACTTTTCCTTTGATTCTGTAAAGCTGCTGTGTGACAATGACCATCGTTAAAAGAACTATGCAAATAAACGTTAATTGAACTCATACTGTAATTTTACATATATATATATATATATACACAGTCTTATGCTAAAGTTTGGGCACCCCTTGAGAAATAACAGATTTTGGTTTTTTTTTTTATTTGAAAAGATGTTAACACAGTCTCTCTTGGAAATGGACGAAATGCACAATATTTTCAGCAAACACTGATGCATAGTTACTTCTTATGCCATAAATAAAAACATTATTATGGCACTGTGCAAAAGTTTGGGCACCCTAAGAGTTCCAGAGTCTCAGATTCTTTTTACAAGGTTTCAGACCTTAATCAGCTTGTTAGATCTTATGGATGGCAACGGTTGTCATTAGTAAAGGCCAGTTTCAAAGCTTTACAAATACTTTGACTCTTCAAACCTTGTCCACACACTTGTGGACACTAAACGACCATGGGTTCCTCTAAGCAGCTGTGTAAGACTCTGAAAATGAAAGTCATTGATGACCACAATTCAGGAGAAGGCTACAAGAAGATAGCAAAGCGTTGTCAGCTTACAGTAAGAAATGTAATTAAGAGATGGCAGTTCAGGGGAACTGTGGAGGTCAAGATGAGATCTGGAAGACCCAGAAAACTCTCAGAGAGAACTGCTCTGGTCAGAAAGACAAATCAAAACCCCCATTTGACAAAAAAAAAAAACCTTCAGGAAGATTTAGCAGACTCCACAAGACCTTCATGGAAGAGTCAGCAGATGAAAACCTTACCTGCGTCCCCATCATAAAAACCAACTATGCATCAATGTTTGCGGAAAATATTGTGCATTTTTTGCATTTCCAAGAGAGACTGTGTTAACATTTTTTCTATTCAAAAATCACCCAAATCTGATTTTTAATTGAAAAGATGTTAAAGAAAAAAAGAACATCTTTTCAATTAAAAATCACCAAAATCTGTTATTTAACCCATATAGTTTTATGTAAAAGTTTGGGCACTCCTTGATAAATAACAGATTTTGGTGATTTTTAATTGAAAAGATGTTCTTTTTTTTTTTTTTTTGTGGCACAGTGGAGTTTGCATCTTCTCTGTGGTGTGTGTGTGTTTCCTCCCACAGTACAAAGATGTGCGGTGCTGGCCGACTACACACACACACACACACCACAACAACCCCTTCCCCCCCACCCCTCCCTACACAAGAAAAGTCGTATAGATATGACAGACAATGGATGGATGGATGGATGGATGGATATAACCCCTGTCCAGGACATTGTAGTGTTTTTCTTTCTCTTGTCTTTACTCAAACTTCATCTGAGGGAGAGCAGATGAGCTGAATCACTGTGATATACAGTACAGGGGGTTCTCCAGGTCTGTGATCAGAAGAGTACGAGAGAGAGGGAGAGAGAAACGTGCCTGGTGCGTAGAGAGAGAGAGAGAGAGAGATCCTACGGAAGGAAACAGAAGGAGCACGCACGCTGTCTCTTCTCTACTCTTACCCAGCACTACAGGTATTGCAGTGCACCGTGTGAAGGGACAGGTGGACAGTTTGGATTGTGATCCAGACAACTTCGAATGCTGCGCGAGCCGCTGTTTCGTCCCTTTGATGCGCGGAACAAACCCGGCAACAATGTATCACTGCGCCTCGCTCTGACACTCCCAGGGTTTCTCTAGCTGTAAGGTTGTAAGCTACCGCGTTACACGTGAGGGCTTTGTTTAAGGAATGCCAGTGTCCGAAAGTAGCCGAGAGAGACAGACAGAGAAAGAGCGGGATGCCTGCATGATGAGCTGCACTGAAGACCGAGAGCGCAAGCTGCTTCAAGCTATTCTCCGACTTGTAGGAATGTGGTAAAAATATAAAAAAATATATATATATAAAAAAAAAGGAAAGAGAGCACCGATAGTCAGGAAGATAGAAAGAGAAAGAGAGACAAACGCCGAGGATATTGTTATGGCTTTCCCGGCGCTCTGGCTCGTCGTGTTCGCCGTCTCCAACTTGCGCCTGACGCACGGGAACAACCGCCATGCCGTGTACTGGAACAGCTCCAACATCCAGTAAGTGGGTCACCACACTTTCCTCATCTGCCTGCTGGGTCTTTTTTTCTTTTCCATATCTTATTTCATTCACTTGCGGCTGTCAGACCTAGAGTAACCATTCTATTCACTACACTACTTGTGCAACTCACTTTCTGTCTATATTGCACTATTCATCTTTGCACCTTAACTGTTATATACTGTACTGTATATTCCAACATATTTATTCTGAATACCTTATACATTTCAGCACTCATATAGGTGCATATGCATATCATGTTATACTGTATGAGCATGACATGCACAAAGTTATACTGTATTATACTGCATACTGTATTACTATATATACTGTAAATACACCATATCTTTGGCACGGTGGCATAGAGGTTAGCACTTGCACCTCAAGATTCTGGGTTCGATTCCCGCCTCGGGGTCTGTGTGCACGGAAAGAAATTTGCATGTTCTTCCTGTGCTTGGTGGGTTTCCTCCGGGTACTCCGGTTTCCTCGAACAGTTTATAAACATGCCGATTAGGCTAACTGGTGTTCCCAAATTGGCTGTACTGTTTGAATGAGCATGTGAATCTGTGTAGATGTGAGTGTGGCACCCCGTTCAGGGTGTACCCCACCTTCCTCCCTAAGTCTCCTGACATAGGCTCCAGACACCCCACGACCCTGTATACAGGACAAAGCGGTATAGATGATGAGTGAATGAGTGAACTGTGAAAAGGTTATTAATCATTTAGTTGTATACAGTAGTTATGAACTCATGCTGCTTATAAATTTATAAAATACGGAAAATGTTCTAAACACTGTTGTTGTTATTGTTGATGTAACATGGTATGTCTTTATTTTTTTTCTTTCAAATCCTGTTATTGTAATTTAATTTATTATGCCTTGAAATGCTTCAGGTCATAGCTATCAGAGATAAATAAATGAATCAATCGAATGGAATGAAGATGTTGGTTTAGAAGATTGAGTTGTGTGCTTCTGCTGCTGCTTGGGGAAAAAAATAATAAAGTGTTAAACGTGCATTGTTCAGTGGCAGAAATCAATGCTTAAATAATTCATACCCTGCATTACACTCAATCATGAGTCATTATTTGCTTTAGCTTTGCACTCTTTTTTTTATCTTGCATCACACACCTGCGGATGGGATGAAGAGGGCATGTATTTTAGAGCATCGTTGCCTAATACCCACATCGGAGAAGGAAAAGCTGTAACAATATTTAACTATAAATAAAATGTATCAGTCACGTGGCATTCGTTCTCACTTTCTGGAGGATCCGCCTGTACTACACATAACACATAAACTTCATTTGAAAAAAGGTGTTCTTTTAGCTGATTTGTTGAATAATGTATCCTGTGAGATAATAAAAACACTAAAATGTCCATGCCAAGGCAGTAATATCAATAATAATAATCCTGCTTTGTCTGATTAGCAATAGGCGAACAAAGCACCAACAGAGCTCTTGAACCTCAACTGGTAGATGAGAAACAGTTCATGCAGTTCTGCTTTGCGACAATGACAATTGTTAAAAGCACTATACAAATAAAATTGAATTGAAATTGAATAAAATTCATGAATTATTGTCCAACGCTGTTACCATAAGACTAATTAAACAATTAGAAAATCTTAAACGCATATTGATCAAGAAAGTTAATAAGAGCAACCCAGATGGCCGAGACAGTTAACCAGCTCGACCAGCTCATCCTGTGTTGTTGATCATGAAATCATCCAGGCTGCCTCTTGACCATATGTTTACTGTCACACTGTATCTATCAGATCACAGCTGAGGAGGGTGAAGGTTAACTCCTCTGAGACTTATAAAGCCATTGAACTGCATCATTCGCTCAGGCTATCTGCTATCCTCTGCACGCATGATCATCAAGATGATCATGATTGTCAATAGGCCCCTCCCTGGACTACCAACTTCTGCAGTTGAACTTTCTCCATGTGCCCGGTTTCCTGCCACTTTTCCCACTTCATGATTTGTCTTCTTTTGTTTTCATGTGTTTGTTCAGAACGCGTTCTCAATCAAGTGCAGTTTGTAAATCTTTTTTACCCCTGCAGCTGAAGTCTGTGGCATGTTTGAATAGCTGTCACTTTATAATTATGGCTTATTGTATTATGCATTAAGCCGTATCCAGAGAGGATTACTTTCACCGGATGATGTCTGTAAAACATTTTCACGTCTTTTTTTCGGGATTACATTTTCCTGTCAGGATGGCGGTGAAATGAACGTGGGAGGAACAAGTTCCTTTTAATCATACTTATAATCAACCTGCGAAATCACTCTCTGCTCAATTCCCCATTCAGGAGTGGTTTAATATGGATATGCCAGGTGACTAAATAGGGCATGAAAGTAGTGGTGAAAAGTACTGTATTGTGCAAAATCACAGTGGTGTCTGTCGGGGTCTGAAATATTAAAATCGCTGCAGAGTTTATATTTAATGCAGAGTTAAAGGATTTAATTTGGACAGTAATTTTTTATTCACTTAAGTGTTGTGTATATATATGTCTAAAATGGGAATAAACACAATGGTCCCCACTGGCCATATATATATATATATATATATATAGAGAGAGAGAGAGAGAGAGAGAGAGAGAGAGAGAGCGGAGGAGGGTTAATAGGTTGGCTCCCTGAAATGGTAATTTAATAGAAATATCAAATAAATCAAACTATTGTGTTAAACTTAATACTTATTGTTTATTGTATATATTGTAGTAAACCATTTTTGTGCTGGCATATGAACTTGAGTAACATTCAATTCTTAATCCATAGAGTTAAACATGATGTTGTCCCCGCCCCCTTTGCATCTATAACGTCTTCAACTCTTTTAGGAAGTCTTTCCACAAGCTTTAGGAGTGTGTTTATGGGAATTTTTGACTATTCTTCCAGAAGCGCATTTGTGAGGTCAGACGCTGATGTAGGACGTGAAGGCCTGGCTCGCAGTCTCCACTCTAATTCATCCCAAAGGTGTTCTGTCGGGTTGAGGTCAGACTCTGTGCCAGCCAGTCAAGTTCTTCCACTACAAACTTGCTCATCCATGTCTTTATGGACCTTGCTTTGTGCACTGGTGCACTGGTCATGTTGGAACTGGTGTTGGGTTGTTTTTCAGGACTTGGGCTCGGCCCCTTAGTTCCAGTGAAAGGAACTCTTAATGCTTTACCATACCAAAACATTTAGGACAATTTTATGCTCCCAACTTTGTGGGAAAAGTTTGGAGACAGCCTCTTCCTGTTCCAACACCAGTGCACAAAGCAAGAGAAATTATATGATGTATATTATATTAATATAATATTAATAATATTATCATACTAGCAATAAATTTTGTATTAAAATATATATTTAACATAATCTATCATAAAAGAGAATAATTTTCTACATCTTTATCTATATCTATTTCTTTGTTTGTAATTGATTTTACATTTATCGTAAAATCAGCTGCTAATGGCAGTTAAGGTTATCAGAGAACATCGCTATTAATTATCCCAGTTTGCTCCTGTGTGTTTGTTCCTGACTTGTGTAACACTGACAAAAAGCCTTTCTGTTGAAAAGGTTTATCAGGTATGCAGGAACACGTGCGCGCACAGACCCGCTCGCACACACAGAGAATATGATTTGCTATATGCATGTAGTCTATAAATCTGCTTGTAGCAGCAGTCTTGAGAGTCTTTTTCTTCATCCTCCTATACCAGGATAAGTGCTATAAAATAATCTGTGAATTGACCCAGATTTCATGTAGCGGAGACATCTGCTCAGGTCTCACTTCATGAATACAGATCTTTTTATCAGTCTGGGGAGGTTTCATGCCCTGGGCTTCAGACGCTTCTGAGTAAAACTGACCCAGTCAGGGAAAATCTCAACATCGGGCTATCGGGCTGTAACCTTAAAGGGGAATAGGAGGAAATGCTGGGGGACGTGTTGAGCACACCGCTGGGAGAAACCCTCATTGGCTTCACCCTCACTGACTTACTCGGTCCAGATGGCAGCACTAAGGTGCCCAGATGTGATAAATGGGTTGAGTTGTTTCAGTGGCTTTATGTTATTGTACTTTACAACCATGCATAAAGTAAGATAAAGAAATATAAAGAAAACCGGGCGCACAGAGTCTTGCTTGTAGGGATAGACCGAAGTATTTGGTCTATTCAAAATGAAAATCACTAAACTAATTAATTTTCTTGGGGAGGAAATTTACATCTATTTTATGATGTGGTAAAAACATTCTTAAGCCATTTTTTGTGCTCTCCTTTCAGATTATGCAAATCACCCGCATGTATTTTGCACAAATTCTTCTCAAGTCTTAGAAATGAATTTAGTAACACGACAAGATACTAAATCAAGGTCATTAAATTGCTGTTTAATCATGTTTTAAATTCACTGCTGTGAGTGGTGAAATTAAATAAAATAATGTCAGAGGTCTTACTAATTTAATACGCTTGCGTGTAATGAAAATGGGAGCACATTTTAAAGAAGTTGATCAAGCACTCCACTACTATGGTACTGCACTTCTCAGCACATTGAAAGTGTTGTTCATAATTTTATCCATAATAAATTAAGATATACTGTAAACACTGTTCATTTTTAGGACCCTCTCTTTTCTCCGAAAAACATCTCCAAACATTGGTCTTGAATATCTATCAGGAAGATTTGTTTTATTGATCAACCACACTTTTCTCTATTCACGAGACACATGAGATAATAATAACCAAGAGAACCTGGTTTCTGAGCTAATGATTGGCAGACTCAGGAAATCCTTTGTCCCCAAAGCCATTTGTCTCTTCAACAGGGCCATGGGAAATCTACGTAGGCTTAAGGCTCTTCTGCTATATACTGTACATCATCTGTCTCATCTCATCTGTTAGCTTCATGGTCTGCTCAGTTACTCATGCTATATCATATTTACATTATAACAAACTCAGTTTCATTGTCACTTTTACACTGTTCACGGTTTTATACATTTTCAGATGATTTGCCCACTTTATCAAATTCGGTTCAGGAGAACAACGCACAATTGTTCGTTGGGTTTCTCCGGGTATTCTGGTTTCCTCCCACATGCTACCATCATGCAAAATGATTTACAGATTATAACTTTGAGAGACTTCTGCTGTCAGGGTGATGGGTAACATCATTTCTAAAGCATTGGTGGTTTTATGGTGCTGGGTTCCTACAGTAGCATGATGCCCAACTTTCCACTTTAGGACCAGCAACAGCTGACAAGAAGTGCTTTTGTATGCGCATAGAGTTCATGGTCAAAATATAACAAAAGAGGTTACGTAAATATCGTCTAGAGATTTCTATCTCCATTTTAATGAGCACAACAAACAGACTGATAGAGTTAATTTGCAGTCGGAATATTGCTTATTATAACAAGCCGGGAAAAATGGCTTAATGAACCTTAAAAGTGTGACTGATAGAAACAAGATGGCGAGAGGTGCTCGTTCTTTCTAGGAAGTATAACTAGAAATTATGAAACGCTTATTATGTACTGGTCACATTGGATTTTGTCAGCTTGTCTTTCGTTTTTCTGGCATGCACGTGAGTTAAAAGTGCCCTAAAAACTTTTGCCCCATAGGAGAATTTGCATACCACACAGACAAGTCATTGGCCAATTCCTGTCCTGTGGCTAAGTACGGTGGAAGACAGCATCATGCTGTGGGGATGTTTGTCGACAGGAACTTGGGGACTTGTCAGGATTGAGGGAAAGTCTTTCTTGAGGACAATCTGCTGTGGTTAATGCTTCTGGGTATCGCATAATCCTCCAGCAGTTTGCATATTGGTGGGATTGATGCAAGCTGTCCAACCGTTTTGGTTATTCCAACCGACTGGAAAGGATGAGGACTAACATGCGTTTTTTTTTCTTTTCCTTTTTCTCTCTGAGAAATGTGAAGATCACCACCGTATCTTTTTTGAATTGCTGCTAATGTTACATCACAGAGGAAAGCACTAACTGCTCTGTTTTGCTCACATACGCCCACGATTGCTTAGAGTCTCTCAAATCAACAGGGGAGAGAAACGTTTCCCAAATAGCCAGTCCGGTTTTTCACACTTGGGCTCCTGCTCGTAAATGGGAGTAGCATTGCTTTTACTGGTGTGCCACAGTGAACACTGAATCCTAAACATTGTATATTATAACACGACTCCATTAATCCGATTTCAAATATTGCTAATACAGACATCCCACACACAGATAGCAGCTCCCCGATGCACGCAAATCATATGCAATATCCAGGAAATCAATGTCTAGAGAGAGAATCATCGTGCATACTTATTCGTCTTATTCGTGCTAAGTGAATCACTTTTCTAAGTGGGTGGGGCCTCTCTGTCTCTCCCCATTAGTCCAGTTGAGTCTTGTGCAGCACCATTGTGATGTTGTCAAAAAAAAAAGCAAAGATACAAAACGTACTTGACCTCACGTACACTAAAATGTACTGCAGAATATAAAAGGATTCTATACATTTTATATTTCTTGTAGAATAAAATAAAAACTGCATGATCCCATTGGCCATGGTCTGTTTAATGAGGGTAAAAGACATGTTAAGGAGAATTTACTAGCATCACTAGCATTTGATAGCTGACATTATTTTAACTAGCTGGTTAGCTGTGACTCCGTAATGAGGGGTTGTGTGATGAGACCAGATTAAAAAACAAACAAACAAAAGAAATATATCAATGATGCTTTTCATATAATATAATAAATAGGTGTTTTGCCCCATTATCTCTTAACCTTCCACGACTGGCTAAACTAACTGGTGGACCTGGAGACCGACAGTTAGCATAACTAGCAGAGGTGAAAGTGGTTTTAAATTCTTACCCCTAAGTTGAAACCAAAACCTGAGGAGAATAAACTATGGTGGTGGTGGACAGTCTTGAGTACCTTACAAAATTTAACGTTATATTTCCACTAATTCTGCTTTAGAATACCAGCTAACTCCTGGGTTCCATGGTTAAATCCAAAATAGCGTTAAATGGAAAGCTAGTGCGTTATATACAGTAGGGTGAACAATCCTTTGTTCCACACACCAAGTAGAGAAGGATTTGGGATTGAGCCTTGTTTTGCAGCTACAGTAGTTAGTTTTGACACAGATTCAATTCAGAACAACTTACACCCTATTCGCACAGGATTAGTATTACCTGGGGGCTTCGTACTGTATGTGTCATGATTCATGCCCTGTCTTCTGTCTTTTTCCCACGCTGTCACTTCTCACGTGCTCATGTTTTCCCCTAG
>JAQQZT010000021.1:14083108-14098151 GCA_030068275.1 Clarias platycephalus
TGTGTGTGTGTGTGTGTGTGTGAGTGTGTGTGTGTGTGTGTGTGTGTGTGTGTGTGTGTGTGTGTGTGTGTGTGTGTAACATTTGTGATGTGTACGTGTGTAGGCCGCAGATCGTGGAAGAAAAGCATCACACTATGATGTTCCTCAATGTGATGTCACTGAACGTGTCACTGAATATAATGGCACACAGAAAGTTATTAATAATTTTTCGGTATAGGTTTAAGACATTATCATGGCTGACCCGTTTGAGATATCAAAAATCTTGTCAAATATCAATTTTGCATCCTCAATGTCTTTAGATCACCTCGGCCTGGTTTGGTGGTGATCGTGTTAATTCCCTAGGGGGAGTATATCAAAATCCATCAGGTGCGTTTTTGCGAACGACCCAATATAACCGGCCTCCTGTTGAGTTGAGCCCAGGACATGCAGCGCGAAAGTTGTTCGGCTCGATGAGCTCTACATATGTACCGAGTTTCGTGTGCCTACATGAAAGTGTGTATGAGCTATGCAGCAAAATCTCTTGTAAGGGGCCCCTGAGAGTCCCTAAGAGCCCGCGGCCCAGACTCAGGCATCTGAATGGCAGCAGTTTTCATGAGTTTTTGAGCATAAGACACCCAAAAAGCCCAAAAGCGTGGAAAAACTAAAAAGATAATCCTTAGGAAAACAAGAGGGTCTGGCGCACCCTACAGTATAGTGCTTGGGCCCTAACCATAATAATAATAATAATAATAATAATAATAATAAAATGGGTTAACAGCAACCAGAATAACTAGGATTAATGTATGGAGTCAGTCGACACTAAATCAACAGGAAAGGTTGCATTATTATTTTAGTCACACTTTTCTTTAATTTGAGGACAAAGAAACTTTCCACTAACACTCTTTTTAAGAAGGTTAAATTTATACATATTACTGCAACAGGAATATTAATACTGCTTTTAAATAATTTGACGTTTCATACTATGTCATGCATTCTTAATTTTCTGTCCTTCAGATAACACTTTTAGACTTTTTTTTCTTGTTCCCTGGCTTCTCGTCCCACTGTGCACCTTCATGTGGTGTTTGGTTCAGACGATGACACAAACGGCGTTCCCTCCCGTTGTGCTCAGGTGCTCAAGTGTGAGTGGCAGGGGATAAGGTCGCAGGTAAAATAAACACACACATAAACCGCAAAGCCTCCCCAAGGATGAACTTTCCCTCTAGGATGGAAGAATTTACCTCCTGCCCCAGCCTGATAGCTCAGACGGGGCTGTGTTTAAAGCGGCTCGCTTGGGTGCCCTGGCATATGACATACACACGATGCTCAGCTTGAGCTGCCAAGCAAATCTTCTATTCACACACACACAGAGACACACACAAACACATAAACACACATGCACACACACACCCCTGAACCTGTTACATTTTTTTGTTGCCCTCATTTGCATACGAAACAAACAGGAAATTGTGTTCATTTGTATGCAAATGCCTGTGTCCCTAAGGCAGCGCTTTTGAATTAAAAGTTTTACCATCGTATTCATTCTAAATTACACTGTGGCACTGACACGGGCCCGTGTTCCTGATAGGATGGCGAGGACCACTGCTGGGTATGGGGTGAGGGAGTGCTCAGGGGACTCCCCGTCTCAATACCTTAAACAGCAACATCACACCGTGACCGTTTCCGTGCTTCAGATTAGCGAGGCTGTGACGAGTCAATGTAACGATTGTGTTGCTCACGTAGAGGCTTAAAATTTATGAATTTAAATTTCTCTCAATTAACAGTAAAAATGCATTCTAATTTTAATTCTAGCTCATTTTAGCCCAAACTGCTTGGTCAGTTTTTTTTAGACATTTCAAAACATACCAAATGATTTCATAAAATCTCATAAAATATCAGAATTTTGCGTTTAGCTTGAGCGTGTGAAAAAGAAGTTATCCGCGCTTATAAAAGCATCATGTGGAAAGTGGAGATGCCTTTCATAGCAGCACACTGACGATGCATCGTAGTTGGTGGGTGTTGCCGCAAAATGAGATAAATCCATTCCAACAGTTTTAAGAAGTTTTTTTTTTCTTTTCAGGTGACTTTATTATTTGTAGCTGCATTACCATAATGCTATAACTCCACCTCCCAGTTTTGCCAAAATTGATCAAATCAGCCTGCAGTTGTCTTTGTGGTAATGTAAATATTCAAATGTGGCATTAAGAATAGTTTTGAGTAAGTTTTAATAATAATAATAATAATAATAATAATAAATGAGCAAACTCATGCTTTGAATGTGTTTTTGTAGTGAATCCCTGGCAGGAACTTAGTGTGTGGTTTTGTCCCAAATAAACCTTTTTAAATACTACAAATATTGTTAAAGATCATGAGAAAGATGTACAAAACCCTCTCTACCAGTTTCAGTTTCATGTCGGTAGTTGATCACAGAGCCTCATCATAGACATCCATTGCAAAGACAGTAACACATCTCCTATACGGCCCTGATCTCACGCCAATCCATTTCCAGCAGTTTGGGAGGCTTCCTGGGAGGCTAGCGTTTCAGATGTGAAATAGACCATGGCTCCAGCATATTAAAATATCCTTCTACCTTGATGGTATCCAAGCACTAGTGAAACACTGCGATAAGTGCATTAGTGTAGCAGACGATTATACAATAGAGAAATAAAGCAAGTTTTTACTCTCATGACTGTATTCGGTTATTCTGCACAATCAAAAGTCCCGCTTTGACCTGAACACACATCTTATAAACAACAGTGTAGAACCCGGTGTGCGGAAAGGTGGGTGGAAACGAAGACTCCTGGAAACAGATGAACTTTGACAGAGCTTTGGGCTTGCTTCATTTTTCCTGCTCGAGCTTTTCACTACGCTTTTTTACACTAAGTGAGGGAAAAAATTTTTAAATAAAAATCTGTCCCACTATTTCCGAGCTTATGCTCAAATTTATTGCACTGTCCAAGCTCACGCTCCGGCAAACGTGGGTGCAATGTTTGAACTCTGTTAGCTCTGTCCATGCCTCTTGCTGGTTCCAGGAGTCCTCTAAAAAATTCACAAATACTGTGATCACACACAGCATGTGGGAATCATCACGTTATCTGCCAGATCAGCCCGGCTTCTCTTTGTCTGCAGAAGCCTAAAGGAAGCCTAATGCTACCAAAGCCACGCTTCAGTGTGGCGATGGTGTTCCCCAGGTGATGGTGTAATCTATGCAACTCACAAATTTTAACCAAGAAACTATAAAGAAAACATCTCATTAACTTATAATTCCTAAATGAGATGGTCTACTCAACTTCAAATTGCATCAGGTTCAAATGGTGATCACGTACCTGTAGCTGACATTTTTGCTGACAACATTTTTGGTGTTTCTCGGTTAGAAGTTGTGAGTCACATCAATTACACCATCACCTGGGGAACACCATCACCACAGTGAAGCATGGTTGTGGTAGCATGATGTTTTGGTCATCAGGCTTTCCATGTTAATATGTGCAGCAGTTTAATGACCACCACCAAGTTGCCCCTGTTGGACAATTGAGCAGGGCCCTTAACCCTCAACTGCTCAGATGTACAGTATAATGAGAGAAAAATGTAAGTGACTCTGGATAAGGGGCGTCTGCCAAATGCCATGAATGTAAATAAGTGGGGTTAAGTTTAGCCTGGTCAATTTTGCCTCGTTAAGATTAATGATGAAATAACATTCATTGCCATTTAGTACACGACATTTCATGTGTCTTAATGTGTTTTATTTAAAAACAAATTCTCTTGTAATTGAAATGAACCATTGCTACTGGGAACATGGAATATTAATTAAATTAACCCTAGAGGAAGAAGTCAACAAAAACAAATGCCACATTCTAAAAGCCAATTAATCTCACATGATTAATCAACTATGACCTTATTGTTGCTGCAGCCTTGCTTCAGATATCGGCCTATAGTCTGATGCTTATAATCAGTTGCAATGTGTTACACTCTTCCATCTATCTTCATTGAAGGAATACGTGTCAGTCAGTCTACTGTGATTGATATTTCATGATACAGACAAGGACAAACAGTGAACGTCCATAAAGAGTTTTTGTAAAGGGTGAGTCATTGGGGGAAGGCGCTGAGGTTGTTAAAACTGTGGAACACTTACTGATTAATACAGAGGCAGGCCAACTGAAATGCCTACGTCTTTGCAGTCTATGCACACACACACACACACACACTACTGCAGAGTATACGTATATGATAATTGTAGTTATAAACTGATCGAACATAAATAAATCATTGATCTGTGCAGGCTAATTCACATTTTGCTCATGCCAGCAATATACATCGATTCATCTTCCTATCAGCCTGAACATCAGGCCAGATGAAAATGAAGTGGGTGTGGTATGTGATTTGCTACTGCCTGCCTTATACAAAATAGAAAAAGTAATTTAAAAAATACTAATATATGAGCATAATTTCAAAATGTGTGTTTGGAAAATCTTTTAATCAGTAGAGGCGAAAAACAAACCAGTGTATAATACTTTTTCCAATATGCATCATTTCTTTATCTTAAACATTTAATGATTAAGCAATACCACACAAGAGGGAGTGCTGTTGCACTGAATATTAGCACGGCTGTGATGTGGTTGTAGAAGGCCGTGCTGATATTCACTACAACCATGAGTATCTACCAACACATATCCTTCCATGATTGGCGGAGCTGGCGACCGACAGTTAGTGTAATTAACAAGAGTGAAAATTGTTTTAAATTCCTACTTGTACTACTGTATGTAGCCAAAAGGTTAGGAGAGTAAACCATGGAGGTGGTGGACAGTCCTGACAAACTTACAAAGATTTACTTCATATTTCAACTCATGCCACTTTAGAAGATCATCTATGTTAACTCCCAGATTATGTTAAATGTAAAGCTAGTGCACTATGTGTGGTGTAATGGGTTCGACCTTTGTTGCACGGGCGGCACCATAAATCACGGACACAACGCGAGGTCTAACAGGAAAAAGGGTAATTATTAAAGAATAAAAGGGGAAGGAAAGGGTTAAAGGAGGGAGGATGGAAAGAAAGGGAAGGCATGTTGTGCACATGGAGGTCTGGTGGGCAGTGCCCCGCTGGCATTGGCGGTGCCAGAGTGGCAGTGTGGGCCCGAGTGGACAGCAGCTCCTACGAATTTCACTCACGTTGACTTTCCTCTCGGAGGATGGCCAAACCGGCCCCTCCCAGCTGTACTTGCCTCTGGGACAAGTCCCTGGGGCTTGTTCCATTGGCCCGCTCGCTTGCCGCTCTTCCGCGTTGTAGCGCGCGCGTTGCACACAGCGCTTACAAGAGTCCAGTATCTCAGCAGACCTGAGCTACACTCCCCACTGTGTTTTATAGCACGGGGAGAAGCCTGGGATCATTACCGTAGATGACTAACCAGTCGTGCCTAATTCTGCGGCCCCGCTCCTTCGCACACCTGCAGAGGCCGTCTAGCTAGTGAGCTTCGGAGTGAGCGAGGAGCGGTATTAGATTTGTGCGCATGCCATGACAGTGGTTAAAATCTCTCATTTCACACAACAAGTAGTGCCCTTGATTAGGGTTTAGAGAGGAATTTTGGATTCAGCCTTGTCTTAGAAGCTAGTTAGCTTTGTAGCTCACCTTAGCTGCTCTCTCCTCAGTATTACAAACTGTGATCGACAGTTGGTGTAATTTACGGTTGTCGAACACCTGGGAACACCTTTAGTACCAGTAAGAGTGTTGGTAGAGTTTTAATGAAAAAAGAATAGCAAACTCATTTTTGATTGTGATCTTGTAAGTCAAATAGGAAGTAGTGGCAGCAAATTAGATCGAGGAAAATGTGTTGAGTTTTGTCACATACAAAACCTTTTTAATTACAAAAATAGTTGAAGATCACGAGCTACATGGATTATAAACAGTACACAAACTTCAGTATACCCCATCATCAGCCTCCTCCTCTGCCAGTTCCACTTTTACCTCAGTAAATGATGACAGTTTGCTATCGTAAGACGGATCTTCACTGTATGACATCAGCCAGCTGCATGTTCGTCATTCGTCCCCTAAGGTTTGAAAAATTACAGTAACGGCAGATAGGACCAGACAAAGTGAAGGAAACTGCTTTCCACACACAGAGTGTGTGTGTTATGTCTCCTGGATTTGTTGTAACAGTAGTTCTCTGCTGAATTCGGAAAATATTACCCTGGGTGCCCCATACATGCAAAACCAGTTGAAAGCAGGAGAAAGAATCGCATATCAGCTGGGAAGTGAAACAGAAGGTTATACTACAAACTAATTTCACCAAAGTGCTTACGTTACAGCATCCCATAAGGTTAAGTGACGGGTCCTTGACATTTATTACTGATAGTGTGACTGCAGTGGCAGGAACTAAGTGCAATCCTCTTTTCTCTTGGTTTCACCATTGAACCAATAAATTAATCTGCTGTGCTAAATAGCTTGTAGCGATCACATCAGTACTGATCACATGACACAAAGAAGCGACTTGATTGGCTGGTCATGAAGCATTGGCTTTTGCACGAAAATGGGCCTGCATGTCATAGTTTGCTTAAAATGTCAAAGGTTAAAGCTTCTAAAATAAAGCTCTATAGCAGTTTTCAAATTAAACATGTTGTTATAGACAGGCTTGTGTGTCAGAGAAAAGTAAGTGAGCAAAATGGCTAAATGTCCTAAAATGGCATTTATTGCATTTTGCTGTCAAACTGTTCATTTATATTAATGTGACTGAACAGTTCTCCAACCAAACATAAGCAGCACACGTCCCATGTGGCTAGTATTTGGTGCCAATTATAAAGGGTGTGGTAGTACTATGGGCTTTTTATAGAGGTATTTTAACTGCAGTAACCTGGGTACGGTTAAAACTACTTGTTCCAATACTTTTGAATATGCCACCAAAAAATGTAAGAATTGACAGCGCCTCCACTTAGTATGATTATACAGTAAATCTTCGGATTGCGAGTAACGCGGTTTGCGAGTGTTCCGCAAGACGAGCAAAGATTTTGAATAAATTTTGACTTGGAAAACAAACAAGTCTTGGTTTACGAGTACCGAGTATCATGTATCACGCATGAGCTTCTTGTTTTGACGCCGAGCGTCATGTGATCACAATTGACCCAACGGTTTTTCTCTCTCTTGCGCTGCAGAATTGTGAGTAATCGTTTCCCCTGCTGATCTTAGTGCTTATCTCTTACTGGTATAATCAACATACGTGCACGCGTGTACTGTTTACTATAACACTGTGACCACGTGTGTGCATGTAAAACATATTTTATTTTGTGTCTGTATGCGTGTGTGTACAGCACGGGTGTAAAGCAAAAGCAAGTCTCATTAGAGAGGTTAAAGATTCATTTTCTTTCTCTGTATCAGCCTGCTCTTTGTGTCTGTGTGCACACGTGTCATTGGAATCTATTATCAACAATGTTTTAAGATTTTTTTTTAACTATGTCTGAACATTTTTTTAACATTCTAGATGAACTGATTTAATTTATCTTTTTATTTATTTATTTCTAAACATTAGTTAATTAAGTTTTAAATCAATCATATCAATTTAGTTATTTTAGAATTGTCTGTAAATTAAATTTTAAACTAGGCTACACATATTAACCAACTTAGTACAATTCATCCTGTATACATCCTGTATATATTCTGTACTGTATACAGGGCCGCAGGGGGCCTGGAGCCTATCCCAAGAGAATTAAAGCACAAGGGGGGGTACACCCTGGACAGGGTGCCAATTCATTGCAGGGCACACACAAGCAGACACTCATTCACACACTATGGGTAATTTGGGAACGCCAATTAGTCTAATCTGCATGTCTTTGGACTGTGGGAGGAAACCGAAGTCCCCGGAGGAAACCCACCAAGCACGGAGAGAACATGCAAACTCCAAACAGACTCCGAGGTGGGAATCGAACCCCAATCCTGAAGGTGAAGGCAAAAGTGCTGACCACTACACCACCACGCTGTCCTTACTAGGATTCACTATTGTTTGAATTTTAATAGGATTTTAGATTTACAAAGTCTAGAACTAATAATAATAATAAAAAATGCAATATCAATCATACAGATTTTATGTAAATTAGAGAAATGTAGATTACAGTAGACACACTTCCTCTCCTCTTCTCATTGCAGTTATGGTGCCAGCCTAGCACATGTCAGCTATGATTTAACGCTGACTTTGAACACTGTAAAATCTACACTCTACTTTTCCCTGGGAATCCAGGACGGTTCATCTTATTTACATAACATTTGTATTTTGTAAATGCAAATATTTGGGATCTAGATTTAGAGTTGAATTTTTTTTTTATAGTCAAACTAATGGAAAAAAAACATTAATAAAATGTATGTTCACATTATTACACAGAAAATAAGGGAGAAATTGTATGTTTCAGTTATTTTAAAAAAATCATTTCGTATGATTTGCATAGACTTCCTGCCAATAAAAATCACATTTTGTGCTTCAATTACTGTCTTTCACAATATGAGTCCTTGAATACCGTATGCCAACTCCATCCGGGAATTAAACTCCATAGTCATTCAGTACATTTAGATGGTCAGCTGACTTCATTTTATTGTCACATAACGTTGCTGAGTCTAGACCTGAGCAACTGAAGCGACCCCAGGCTTGTGCAGTGGACACTATGCATGATGGGTGCATCGCTTCATGCGCTTCCCTTCTTACCCTGACGCACCATCGCTCTGGAATCTGCACTCCATTGCTCCAGTCTTTATGTTCCCTAGCAAACTGAAGCCTTTATTGGTTTTCTTATAGACACAGCTATTTAGTCCCAATCATGAGAGTTCTCATCAAATTGTGTGCGTATGGAAATGCTCTTGCTTTCATTATTAAATTATTTATTGGTTATATTATGATGCTTCACCAAGCACCAAGTGACCTCTGTTTTTTTTTGTTTTTTTTTAAGTAACCACATTTCTTCCACAAAGTTGATGGTTCAGCACTATCCTTTCAGGTTTCAATAAAGTGCTGGTCAGCTCTCAACTAAATTCTAATCATTTCATATCTCCTATTTTTTATATATTATATTATATTATATTATATTATATTATATTATATTATATTATATTATATTATATTAGATTAGATTAGATTAGATTAGATTCAACTGTATTGTCATTGTGAAAAAGTGCATGTACTGTATAGAGACAATGAAATGCAGTTTCATTTGCTTTGATCTGATGCAAGCCAAGCAGTATATTAATTAACAGACACAGAACTGATATTTCAAATACTTACTAGTCATCTACAGTACTGACGCTTCATATTTTTCTTGCCATCGTACTATTTGCATCTTGACATCTTTATCTGATAAATTACAATGATCTACATCCTAAACAATTTACAGTAAATTCATAATGCAAAAATAAATAAATAAATATTATTAATTTCTTGGAAAAGTCACGTTTGGCTGCAGTTACAGATGCATGTCTTCTGGGCCACAGCTCTATTAGCTATCAGCTGTCAGATTGGATACAGATCCGGTCTTGTCAGGGATTCTTAATCAGATTGAGGCTGCCCTTTGATTGTGCCATTCTAACGCCATCCGGTTCTTTGTTCTGAACCACTCCAGCATATGAACCACCATCCCATTCTCAAACTTTGTGCAGATTTTATGAAGCGAGTTTTCTTCTAGGATCGGATTGCATTTGGTGTCTTGTTATCCCTCAACTCTGAGGAACCGGTTTAATGGGTCCTACAGTCGGAAAGCACGATCCTCACAACATGAGGCTACCACAGTCATGCTTCTTTGTGGGGACTCAGTTCTTTCAGGGTAAAGAGCAATTTTGCCACTAAATGTAGTTTAGTGCATGTCATTCATGCATGTCAACATTACATCTTGAATCTATCCCTAGACTGCCTATTCACATGGAATAGCTTTTTAGCATAGTCTATATACTTACTTGCATGATTGTGGGCGAGGAAACCAGAGGATGTGGAGGAAACCCCCTGGGCCATACCATGCATTAGTGTTATTTTTCTCTTTTATTATAACCTATTACAAATTTTACAATTGCTTGTAAATGACTAATTCATTGTTAGACTGAACTAAACTCATGATTAAACTGAAATAACTACAAAAGTCACAGCCCTGTGCTGAACAGTAGTAAAGATGTTGTAATTGTTCTTGTTCCTTCAGCTGTTCCCGCTAGGGCTCGTCACACCAGATCACACATATTTGATTTGGCACAGGTTTTATGCCATATGCTCTTCTTGATGCAGCCCTCCTCTTCCCATTTTATTCAGGTTTGCGACCAGCAATGAGAGGGCACTCACTGACTTGTGCACCCACAGGGCTGGGGTTCATCAGCGGGGTATCGACCCGCAGGCTTCTGCAAAACATGCGGAGATACTCCTAAATTAAATTCTTGTATAGGGCTTTCATAGTTTTCCATTTAGAATCGTAAAGAGAACCTAAGATGCATAATGGAATGATGTTTTGTTGCTTTTCTCTGAAATCAGTCAGCAGGTTATTACGATACGTATAGGATAGTCAAAAGGGAAAAAACATATTATGAGAGTAGAAAGCAATCAAAGCTGGGGTTGCGATGTTTCCAGACATTTGCTTTCATTTACTTTTTTGGTCGGATTTAAATCTGACTTCATAGCCATCAATATAGGAATTCATTTTTTGCAATTCTGTATACTGTACTCAATCCTCAGAAGTCTGAATTGAAGAGTGCAGACTATATTGTCCAATATTATTAGACGCTGCAGAACGAGTGCTGTTTTCCAACTACAGAATGCTCACCCAAGCACCAAATGTCAGCATGCAGATAATTAAAGGATGCTGTATGTATCTTAAGAAAATTAAGAAAACCTATTGGACGTGTTAGTACTTTTATTATTTATTTTATTAATCTGAGGGTGGCACGGTGGCCTCCAGGGTCCGGGTTCGATTCCCTCCTCGGGGTCTGTGTGCATGGAGTTTGCACGTTCTCCCCATGCTTGGTGGGTTTCCTTCAGGTACTCTGATTTCCTCCCACAGTCCAAAGACATGCAGATTAGGCTAATTAGTGTTCCCAAATAGCCCGTAGTGTGTGAATGAGGGTGTATGTGTGTCCTGCGCTGAATTGGCAGGGTGTACCCCGCCGCCTGCTCTAAGCATCCTGGGATAGGCTCCAGGCCCTCTGTGACCCTGTATACGCTATAAAGCGGTGTAGACGATGAGTGAGAATTTCGTAATTTGATATTTTCCATGAAGAGTGTCTAGAATCGAGATTTGCATGTGTGTACTAAAACTAGATTGTTTTAGCAGAAGAAAGGTGGTACATCAACACTACGCTGATGCTTGTGCTTCCAAAAAACATGCCATGATCTTGAATGGATAAAACCACTCTATTGTAAAGTCCAAGCCTTTGTGAAAACCAGTCGAGAGTGAGAAGTTTAGGGCTTGTCAGTTGTGACAGAAAATGAAAGGATGTGGCAGACTGCCCAGCATGTTAGTGTCCTCCACTTCATTTCTCTTTCTCTCACATCCCTCCTGCCAAATGGGGGCAGCAATTAGTGTTGAATGGTGCAGAATTGTACAGGGGCTCTCTACCATTTTCTATGCAAAAGCACCAGGGATACACTAATGAAACCCAAGATTTTTCAGGCTGACGAAGAGTGCTTAGAAATGAGCACACAAAACACAGAAGTCTTAGAAGGTTCCTTAAGGACTTGGTCAAATACAAAGCTGGGAAGCAGCGGTACTATCTAGGGCTGAGTGACACGCTAACAATAACTCGCTCCACACTCTCCGCAGCACTGCAGGCTGCACGGAATAATTTAACCGTTGGGGAACACGTAGGGAATAAAGAGCGCTGTGATTTAACTCTAATTGTGTCCAGACTCAGATTGGCGTAAAAAGCAGGGCTGTTCCTGAAAGACACAGTAGGTTTCCAGATCTCCATCAAAGGAATGTCTTGCCATTTCTATTATTTTTTTTTTAAGCTACGTACAGCTAGTACTGTATACATAGAGTAGCTGTCAAGTACAGTATAGTACATCTGCAAAAATTTTTTTTTCATGATTCATGCTTAAGATGTAAAGGTGCACGACTTGAATTAAAAATAAACTTGATTTTTTTATAATTGTTTTTTTGTACTAAATGAGCAAAGCAATGCAGTGGCACACACGATTACAGCTGTGCTCTAATTATTTAAATAGCTCGTCCTCGTACTGTACATCTGCAGAATTTTGTACCAGAGCGTGAATTTCATACACGACTAAAAAACCTTTACCAGACTTGTGTGATGTTGATTTCGCCCTGCTGGTCATTTACCATTTTAATGATTAAGAACGGATAAAACACTACTGTAACTCGGGGTAAGGAACCGTATGGAAGGTAATGTTACCAGCTGAATTCTATACTTCATGTGTTTTACAATTTGTTGTTGATTGTTCCAGAACATGTTAGAAATAGCCTATAGCACAGATTCAGATTCAGTCATTTAAAAGTAATTTACCTAGAGAATAAGAAAAACTAAAATATGCAGCATCAGCATGGGCGTCCTGTAACACTCGTGCACATGAGAGGGAGCGGGATTCAGCTTAGGAGTGTATTTAATCACTTTCTCATTAAAATTAAATGTTAAACATTCACATTCTCATCAACATTAAAGTTAAAAGTGTTATACAGCGATACCTCGGTATGCAAATTTTCTTAAGTTCTTAAGGCGAAATTTTGTATTGCGAAACGCATTTTCCCATAGTAAATAATGTAAATGCAAACAATCCGTTTGCAAGATGTGGTGTTCTTATGCAGAGGTACTGTACTGTATTTGACCGACACCATAGGGAGCATGGTGGCGTAGTGGTTACCACAGTGACCTTGCACCTCCAGGGTCGAGGGTTCGATTCCCGCCTTGGGTCTGTGTGCATGGAGCTTGCATGTTCTCCCAGTGCTTGGTGGGTTTCCAGTCCAATGTCATGTCGATTAGGCTAAACGGTGTTCCCAAATCACCCATAGGTGTGTATGTGGCTTGTGATGTACTCTGCAACATACCTGGATACAGGACAAGCAGTGTAGACGATAAATAAATAAATATTTGACACTTTGTTATAGACCTATTTAATAGCCTTAACTCAAAACCCTTTTCTCTCTCACGAAAAAAACTGAAAATTAACCTTTTTTTTCCAGCCAAAGTTTTTGGAGCAAAACTACTGAATGCAGCTGAGGCTAATTCAATAAAGTGTCCTTTTTAGGAGGGTCAAATTATTGGCCTATCAAGAAAATACCACATTAACATTAATAGAATTGGGATAATATAATATAATATAATATAATATAATATAATATAATATAATATAATATAATATAATATAATATAATATAATATAATGGAAGACAATTTGTATAATCATTCTGCATGCATTTTAAATAGCATTAATAGTTATACTCATAATAGTTTTAATCATGGCATTATCACTCCATGCCAGGAACGTTTGCTTTAGAGGAGTTTAGAATAGCCATCAGTGACGAGTTCTAATCAGCATGAGCTCTGTTTTAACAAAATATTGAATGATTTCTCAGAATTTACACTTCGGCCTGCTGCAACAGAAGACAGGCGCACGTATGTGAGTCAACTCAGCATGACATGCCAGGAATGTAGTCCGTGTTCACAGTGCTCGTCCCGCTCCGCACCATGAGGCTCTCTCAGAGGGGTACTTTGTGACAGAAGAAAGGCATGGGCCAATGGAGCAGGGTGATTCAGGAAACCAGCATGCCAGCTGGTCAGCAAAGTCGTCTGGCAGCTCGGGAAACCAGCGGGTCCACAAAGGTCGTTTGGAATTTCAGAAGGCAGCGGAGCGGCGGTGCTTTCTGTCGAGACGCTGTAGGAACTTGGAAAACCCGAAAGCAAAAAATGCTCCGAGGGACAGACGAGGTGCGGCTTACTGGATTCCAGATTGGAATCCAGATTGGCGAATCTGAGAGAGCGGTGTCTTCTCATGTCATCTATAAAGCCACAGCTCGTTGCTTTTCCTGTGGTGTCTCACACGTCTCACACTGACTGGCTGTTTCTTTATGAGGCAACAGGCTTTGTAACATGACCGAGAGGCAGAACGTGTATATGCTTGGCATGACTTTTATTTATTTTGGGAAATTTAATACTTATAGTGCACTAACTGAAGTAGCCGTCATTGAGGGTTAAAGAGTTTGTAGAAATAGTTATAAGGTTAAAGCTAAAAATAAATATCAGCTTTAATGTTATCAGTGATATTATTATTATTTCAGGTTGAAGCCCACATACATGTCTGTGTGTCTTTCTGTACGGCAGAACTCCCTGTCTAACTTATTAATATAAAGAAATTTGTATTATTACAAATGCGCCTTGTCGTCAGACAAATACACTCCCTGTAATCGGAGAGTGAATCACAGATGAGTAATCAAAATCAGATAAAGATGAGGTTTTGTGTTAAAACGACTCCAGCGTGTTAAAATTCACTTATACCACATTTCAGTTTTATTTCAGTGAAAGTGAAAATATGAACTAATCCGAGTAAAAATATTCAGGTTAGCTTTTCTAATTAATATCTATTGGTGCAGGTGTTTGTTTACATTGAGCAAGTAGCCATTAGTATCTTATTTTAAAGTAGATTCTTAAATCTGCCGTAACTGTTCATGACATCGCTTTCACTCAATATTTAGATTTCACTTATGGTTAAACTTCAGGCAGATATCTACGTACTGAAAATGGTCATTAAATTCTGTCCAGCGGTCGATTTTAAGACGTACCCACAGTGTGATGCACATTCAGTACGCTGTCAAAAATTCCGGTTTATAATCTGGAACATAACTGCTCATAACTTCAATTCTACTCAACATTATGATTTCTTCCGTAGGACAGGTTTAAGTTCTGACAAACACCAAAGTACTGCAAAAGTTTCATTAAATTCTGACCAGTTCTGGCCTGTTTTGCATGATGCTGTGACATAATCTGGCTGGACATATAGACAGACATGCAGGGAGAAAATTTACTCTGAAACTGGTCCTCCGATATCAGTCAGTCAGTCAGTCATCTTCTATACCGCTTAATCCTGTTCAGGGTCGCGGGGGGCCTGGAGCCTATCCCA
>JAQQZT010000021.1:14104532-14120027 GCA_030068275.1 Clarias platycephalus
ATGGGCCAAACTTCGCTGAGTGATGATGGTAAAATAATTATAAAGGTCTTGACTAAAACAACATGCATGAGGAATCAGTTTTGCATCAGGAAGTAGTTTTCATTTTCTGCAATGGAAAAGTACTCGAACTAGTTACTTCTATTAGAAAGTAACACTGGAATGTAACTAATTACTTTTATAACTTTGTAATGTAATTGATTACTTTTGTAACTTTCTAATGTAATTAGTTACTTTAAAAAGTAACGTCCCCCAACACTGGTTATAAAATACAGTACATGTACTGTACAATTTTTTGCTAAAAATTTTATTAGACATATGGACTTTTTTTTTTAACCAATTTTAAATGCCTAGTAACTTTTCACCCACCCTGTATAATAGCATGTGCTATAGTTTACCATGTACAATAAAAAAAACGTATGCTATGGGTATATTTTGGACCTTCCAGTCCCCAGAAAATTGTAACCAATCAAGTGTTTAATTTTTCTTCTTCTCACGGTAAGAAAAGCAATAGAATGATGGACAACTGACATGTGAGTTTCGATTCAGATTGATTATAAGAATGGCGAACACAACACTGTGGCAAACTGAACTGGGGAGAAGGAACCGAAGGTTGGAACGAAGTTATCGCTATGGTGATAAATCACTACTTAACAAGCCAACTGAGCAATTTGCAAAAGTGCCACCCTATGACAGAACAGTGCGGCTGCTCTAGTTATTGTAGCGCACTAAAATCAATTCTGAGTGTGAAGCAGGCTGAAATAATATCCAATATCCAACTTTTCTGAATTTACATTAAGATGTATGTTGTTTACTTAGTAACTCTGTAAAGCTCCTGAGTACCTCAGTGGTCTGCTTTGGAGGAGCCGGTTACCAGTAGCTCCACCTGCAGTCAAAAGCTCCAAGGTGCACTTGAGGTCTGAGATGAAGAAAGTGAAAGGGATGATGTACGACCATGGCATTTAATTTAAATAAAGTGACATATGGTCATTGTTGAAGGTGTCATTGTGTGTGCACACATAGGAGAAGATTCTTAGGTGAAGGGGCTTTGGTGTAGACGTGGAGGTTTGATTGGAATGTAATTGGAGAATAACTGATAATAAATCACAATTTGGGACTCTCTCACTCACTTTCTGTGTGTGTGTGTGTGTGTGTGTGTGTCTTAGTCACTGTCTTTCTCTTCTCTATCTTCCCTCCTTTCTTTGTGTTGTGCATACTGACTTCTTTGTTTTCTCTGTATGCCAGTCATGTTCACTGGAGCAATGCTGAGGAACAAGGTCTCCTACTGGGGCCTTGAGAAGACAGGTCAAGGATGGTGGAGAGAGAGAGAGAGTGAGTGAAAGAGAGTGGGTTACTTTAAATTGGTTTAGTTTGGCAAAGGGCAGTGCAGCATATGAAGATGTGAAGATGTAGAGGTTTTGTTAGCTTAGGGAAGCACTATAGGAATTATTCCATTAAATGTTACTATATTAGAAGGATAGTCCTGAACCGCAGAGGAAATGTGGTCCTAAAAAATCATGAATGATGCCTAATGATGAAATTAGAGCTATGTTTTATAGTGAAAGTAAGAGCATTTCCATACACACATGATGTGATGAGAACTTACAGGATTGGGACTAAACAACTGTGTGTCCATAAGAAAACCACTTGTTAGCGAGACTAAACAGAAAAAAAAGCTTCAGTTTGTTACTGGATTTTGGAGTGATGGAAAAAGGTCATGTGACCTGATGATTCCAGATTGACCCTATTCCAGAGCCCATGAAGCCATGCAACCTTTATGCACTCATCATGTCTACTGTACAACCCTTTTGTGTGTGAGTGCCTAAACCCCTCAAAGTTAAATAGCACGTTCACATGAACCAAATAAAAAGGTCTCGGCTCAGCAACGTTATGTGGCAATAAAATTAAGTCAGCTGATGACCTGAATGTACTGAATGACCAGGTTATCACATCTACAGTATCTGCTTTTCTTCATTGAAAGCACAGCCATATTTCAGGACTTTTGTGAAATTGTGAAACAGTGGTTCTGGGAGCATGAGGAATCATTAGTGTGCTGTAATCAAAGGCAATCAAATGAAATATTAGACGCTTTTTTTTTTTCCACCAGGCAGTGTATAATTTAAATTACTCACCCTAAGTGTGGTGACTCACCACTACTTTTTTATTTTATTTTATATCTTTCCATCTATTTATTTATATTCCTATAATGTGTCTACAACTTCTGTGCATAAATGTGCTTCCAGTACTAATGCTTCAGACACCAGTTTGCATGTACATTTTTACAATTTGTGTCTTTTTTGTGAATTTAATTGACTATTTGGTTGTATTACTTGCCGACTTTTACAAGTAATATGTATATATTTTGCTTACATTAAAGTTTCAATGTTTAGCTATTTCTTTAACATAACTCACTAAGGCTCCATCTGAAATGCACCTAAGATTCAATGCCTCAAATACCCTCCATGTCCGACCTCACTGTTTCTGTGTCTATGTAAATGAGATATTGCTGAGCCACACCCCTTGAGAGAACAGGAGAGCTGATCAACAAGCTGGGGGAGGGGATGTTCTTGTATGAGATCAAACTCATTTACCCACTCACTCATCTTCTATACCGCTTAATCCTGTATACAGAGTTGCAGGGGGGCTGGAGCCTATACCAGGAGACTTAGGGCATAAGGCGGGGTACACCCTGGATAGGGTGCCAATCCATCGCAGGGCACACACACATACAGTACACACACTCATACGCTCATTCACACACTACGGCCAATTTGGACTGTGGGAAGAAACCGAAATACCTACCGGGTAGAACATGCAAACTCCATGCACACCGAGACGGGAATCGAACCCAGTCGGGAATCCCGGACCCTGGAGGTGCAAGGCGACAGTGCTAACCACTACGTATGAGATCAGAATGGGAAAAAAAATCTAATTGACTTTTTAAAAAACTAAAATGAAATGAAACTAAAATGAGAAAAGGCTTTAAAAAATGCACAATGGAGACAAATCTGAAAGTCTAAACATGTTTCAAAAGTACATTTTCTGTAATAGGTGCCCTTTAATGTGCACAATGTGCTGCTTTTGAGGCATGGCTGCATCTGGAGGAAAGACCTTGACAGCGTGTTATAAGTGCCAGGTGTTAAAGAAACAATGAAAGAAAGGAGCTGGGGGAACAGAGGGAAACATTTTCTTATTTATTCTAAGCATGAGAGCCGAAGGAGAATGAGAGACAGGAGAGACTCGGCGAGCAAGTGTTCCATCTCACCTGTGAGCAGCAATAGCCGTGTGCAGGTCAGTGGAGCACAGGCCACTGATTGAGTCTGAACTAGGGTGGATTCAGTAATAACATAGGCGAATAGAGGGGAGAAGAAAAATGAGAACAGAAATGTGGGCAGAGGAGTCGATGAGAGAGGGCAAGAGGGGGCCAAGCACAGTCGGAGTAAACACACCAAGAATGGATTCTTTGCTCTTAAATTCCAGTTGAAATTCAGCAGGTACTTTAAAGTTCTGTCCTGTCCTAGAAATAATTACTTGCAAAGGCAGACTCTCGCCTGCTTTATCTGTCTGCACAACGCACAAGGGTTAAACCACCCGTCTTTAAATCTGGTCTGTCTGTTCTTTAGCTCGGGAACATTTCTGATTTTTTTCTGCAGAGAATGCATGGATCTATAGAAAAGCTGTTTGAACTGAAGTATGTGGCCTATAAAGAAGGATGACACGTGGTTTAGAAAAGTAAGAAAAAGACTTTTACAAGAAGACTGAGAACAGAATATGATAATACTTTGGATATAAGTGAGAAGCCTGAGCAAGGACAAGCAAAAAAAATAGTCCAGGACAAGAGAAGAAAAAATATATATATGTTAAAAGTATTTAAAAAAATAACTGAGTTGGGGAAGTTATGGACAAAGCAAGGATGAAAGGATTGCATAAGGAATGAAGCTTGGAGGAAGGAGGAGAGAAGGGAATGGAGAGAGGACGAGGTTGTCATCAGGTAAAAGACATAATGAGTAATGGACGAAAAGAAATAAAAGTCTGACATGTTAAAAACTGTGTTTCCTCGATTAAAGCCTCCTATTAGCTGAGCTCACTGGGGAATTTACTCAATGCTAAGCGTGCTAAGTTAGCTTCAGGTCCATTAACACAAGGCACTGGGGCTGAGTCTGGTTTCTCTCCATTGACTGATAATTTGTCCATTTTTCAAGCTCTTTAATCTGTGGGCCTGTGATTAATAGACCTGTCACTCATAGGCGGAATGTCGGATTCGATTTGATTCAGTGTTTGTTCATTAAGATCTTTTTATTTGATTTGATGCAATAACACATGTAAGCTGTCAAGTGTGTCTTAAGCAGCTGTATTTCCTACAGATTTTAAAGTAATAAATCTACTAAGAGTATCTAATAAGGACTAAAATACTGTGTAATTTAACTGTTATTTATTGTTTAAATTGATTGTACAAAGCTCTAATCTTGTTTCCTGCCAATTTTCTGTTCCACACTCCAATCCAGTAGGTGGCAGTATTGCATAAAAAGAACAACCGACATTAAGAAGAAGAAGAAGTAATCTTACTAAAAAAAAATTTAAGGTTGTTTACCAAGTTTTTAACTAGTGTAAATTTTTACAAGAGTTTGTAGAAATAGTTAAAAGGTTAAAGGTAAAAATTATCTGATCAGCTTTAATGTAATCAGTGATATTATTTCAGGTTGAAGCCCACGTACATGTCTGTCTGTACGACAGAACTCTCTGTCTAACTTGTTAATACAAAGAAATACAATTTTGTAAGGTTGAGTATCTTACACATTGTTTACACTAAGTTATACTTCTTTCATCGTTTTCAACTTTCAAGTTTTGTCTTAAAATGACTTAAAATTCAATTATACCACTTTAGCGCTGTTATTTCAGCGGTGAAAATATGAACTAATCCCAGTAAAAATATTCAGCTTAGCTTTTCTAATTTATATCTATTGGTGCAGGCGCATTAGTATCTTATTTTAAAGTAGATTATTAAACCTGGCACATGACTTTTACTCGCTTTTACTCAACATATTGATTTCACTTATGGTGCAGGTTAAACTTCAGGCAGCTATCTAAATACTTAAAAAGTTTGACGCATGTGCAGTACGCTGTTAAAACTCGCAGTTTATAGTCTGGAACATAACTCTTCACTTCATCACTTTCCTTCTACTCAACATTTGATTTCATTCATAGTGCAAGGTTCAGTTTTCATAGCTTACGTGCAATTTTTTTCTGGAGTAAGCAATGATGAGTCGCACAATCGTGTCTGTATATTGAGGATTGTGCCAGCTTGTAGATGCATTACCTCGTTTCTGTGTCTTCCGCATATTCTGTCTATAAACTGTAAATTATTGCGCTGATTGTCTCTCTTGTGTGACGCGTATAATCACGCTCATCTCAAGGCAAAAATGCTGAATGTGTGAAAACAACCGCTAGATGCTATGACCTAATCTGATTAAAAAGACAGACTGGCAAAAAAATTTCACAGACTGGTTTCGGGTCCATTGATAGCATTGATTGGGTGAGTTCTGACCAATGCACAGATAAAACATTCTTTTATTTATATAAATGAATCAGTATGTTTTAGGCGGCACAGTGGCTTATCTCTGTCACCTTGCACTTCCAGGGCCCGGGTTTGATCCCTGTGCTTGGTCAGTTTCCTCCGGGTACTCCAGTTTCCTCCCACAGTCCAAAAACATGTGGATTAAGTTAATTGCCATTTCCACCATTACAAATAGTGTGTGAATGAGCATGTACTGTATGTGATGGACTGGCACCCCATCCAGGGGTATATCCCATCTCATGCGCTAAGTCTCCTGGGATAGGTTTCAGGCCCTCTGCGTAAAGTGGTACAAACGATGAGTGAGAGTAATACTTTTTAGATAATTTAACATTAGACCCCCTTCAGACGTACAGGGGTCCAACAAGAAAATCTCATTGAGAGTGATTTTAATGAGAAAATTGCCATACTCTTGGAGATTTCCTGGGCTCTTCCCCAATCCCCAATCTCGGCAGAAAGCTACAGAATTATTGGGCAATTCTTGTCAATTCTTTCCATAGACTATTCTTCTGGTTATACTAAAAATCTAAAAATTGTCTACTACTGTATGTCCCTTTAAATACCTTCTGCAGCTCTCGGGTCATTCTCTTCAGCCTCACTTGTGACAAGCTCTCCTCATAGTTGCAGGCCTCTCGTCGAGCACTCCTTGCCTCTCCTCGTTCCTGCATAAGCACTTCTCGTTCTTCCTGTTCTCAAAACAAGAAGATCGCCAAATATTGCTCATTCTCTCCACACTCCCCGTACGCTTGATGAGAACTCCTTCTCCTACAGTAGTCTAATCTCTCCATAAATGCATTTGCCCACCTCCTGGGTCCTGACCATTTTCTCCTGTCCGAAATCGCTCTCTGAAAGATTTTTCGTCTGTGTCTGACTCCTGTATGTATGACAGGAGGTTTGGAAAGTTTACATAAATAATTTTACATATAGTATAAATAAATTATGAAACCAAAACGGACCGATTGATTCAATAATTCGGATCGATCAATAAAATTTTATTCAAATATTAATCAAGCTCTAGCCTTTTTTTCCAACTGTCTTTGCTACTTGAACAGTACCACCAGGAGTTGGTTCTGTCCATTTCCAAATCCATTGTCATCTGGTCGGATTGACCATGTGGCTAGTGTATATACGTCTGAATCCTTCCTATTCCCACCATACTATTTGTGCACCAAATCTAAAACAAAGGGCAGTCATAGTAAGACACTGGGAAGACTAAAGAGCGAATAAGAAAGAACAGAGAATGAGATAGATGATTTAAATCAGCACAGATGGTTATGGAGGCCATCTCTACTCTCTGTCCATCATTTCAGCTGTCTCCACCAGAGCATAAGAGCTTCTGGAATAAATAACATGGCTCTCCAAACATAGACACATTCATGTAAATCCTGAAATGACTTCAAAAGCCAACAGGTCAGCAAACATTAGAGTCCGGTCTAGTCTGGATCAATATGATTCGTATGACCTCATGCTACTGGTTCCCACTAGAATTGGATAATTTACAGGCTCTTGAACTGCTATGGCCATAGAAAATGTCTAGACATTCCTTTATTATATACTTACTCAGCCTATCCCAGGGGACTTAGGGCATGAGACAGGGTAGACCCTAGACAAAGTGCCAATCCATCACAGGCCCTTTTTACGGGCAGTTAAAATTGCAATTATCCGAACAGTCTTTGCGGGAGGAAACCGGAGTACCCGGAGGAAACCCACTAAGCACAGGGAGAACATGCAATCAGACCCCAAGGCAGGAATCGAACCCAGACCCTGGACGAGCATGGCGACAGTGCTCTAAGCCACCGTGCCGCCATTAATTTATACTTACTGTACTTACTCCACTCTGCTTCATGTTTTGACTTGGCGTCTGCCACAGAGCAGTAGAATAGAAGCGGAAATAATTTTGAATAAACTGGCATCATGTGATCATACACAGTACTCCGCCAACTCATGTTTATAGTATAGTTGAAATCTTCTAGCATTTGACATTATATTTATTAAACCTGAGCCAGATGCAGCAAAAAGGTGACGCTCACAAGCCAGGTCGGGTATAATGAAAAGCTGCACGATTGATCTTCTCTCTTTCTCTCTCTCTCTCTCTCTCTCTCTCTCTCTCTCTCTCTCTCTCTCTCTCTTTCACTCTCTCTGTCTCTCTTTCACACATACATCTTCGCCTCTCTCTCCTGTGTCTGATTCCATTCATCATCTCCCATGTGACCTCCTAGTGAAGGTTACTGCCAACAGATGGAGTGATGGAGAAACTGAGGGTTAGGAGGAGGAAGGAAAGTGACAGAAACGCTTTTCACCTTTCTTATCCTTCCTTATCCATCCATCTGCTCTTTTCTCATACTTTTATTTTTGTGCACTCCGTCATCCTTACTTAAGCTGTTCTTGTTTATGCATTCTTTCATCCTGTTCTCTCTCTCTCTCTCTCTCTTTCTTTCACTGTACTAAGAGACGCAGCATTGACTGGCTATTGATTAGCTCATAAAACCAGGCAATCTCAGCCCCATAAAAATCCTAGGACCTGTCATCCAGCTCTACATAATTTTCTTAGTAGTTGCTGAATTATTCATGAGCTTTAAGAAAAACAGCTAAATACTATGCAAACTTTAAGAGTGGTAATTTTTTCTGTAGGAAAACTATCTTCCATGCACGAGCAGCTGCTTTAGTAGACTTTAACTTAAGATTTCAGCAGTTTTACTCCATCTTGCTGCCAGGTGCAGAGAGAATCACCTAGGTATCTTGGCGTCCATGTGTGCACACGTGCCTAAACTTGTGCTGAATTCACATATGTGACAGTATTTGCAATTAATCCTTAAGTTCGCTAAGTCAGCTGGACTCCACAAACTGGGCAAGAGTTTGGTTTCCTCCATTACCGCCTCATCTCCCTGTTGGATCCTTGTGTGTTTTTTCCAGTACAGCAGGGGGCAGTGTGCACCTAACACGTTTGTGATTAGCCAATAAATGATAAGTGAAAAAATAAGTGAATAAGCATACACAAAGTTGATCTTCGGCTACACCTAATATCATTATAATGAAAATCTCAGTAGTGACCTTCTTGCCTGCCTTGCTACTTTATCAGCTATCGTCTACACATAGTTCAGAAGATGAGATCGATTCGTGCTCTACACATACACGGATATTGGATGGCATTGATGTTGCATTTCAAACAACTGTCCACTTCCATGTTTATTAGGATTGTTTTTCATATTTTATTTAAATCATGCTGTGAGTAAATACTTACCTTAATACACCGTTTTAAGGCTGCTTTCACACTACGGACCTCAAAGTCCGGTACAATTACAGTATGTAATGTGAAAATGAATTCATGTACCATGTCCAGGAATGGATCAGCGATTCAGTTCATCATATTGCCTAGGTTGTACTGAGACAAGGGATTTGTCAGTCTATATTGTACAATCTGGAGCCCTATACAATTATTAAAACATAGTAATGCAAAAAAAAGGCTAAAAGGTCCACGTGCTCTGACAAATAACGCCATCTTTGTTACATCAAAGAATGTTTAGTTCTTAATGTTTTTACTTTGTATTACTCTTTACATATGGGTAGATAAGACCACCGCATAGTATTTCAGACCTGTGGCACAGCTCAAAACAGATATGTAAGCTAACCGTACCTAAACATTGAAGGGTGCCGCTCTTTAGAAAGTGACATCATGTGCACCATCTGTCTCCGATATCTCAGTGTTCGTGCAACGCGCGAACATGAAACTGGGCAAATCTGCCACAGAGACGTTTGACATGATTTGACTCAAATATCCAAGTCAGTAAAATGATCCGAATTTCCCATCAATAGTGGCTAACAAACCAGCTAGGTGTTACTCTCTGATACACCAGCATACTGCCACCTGGTGTATCAGAGAGTGTAAATACATCAGTGTACTCGAGTACGGAACAATATCACTAATTACTTATCATTTAATTAACTAATTGCTGGCCAAAGGCATCAGTGGAGCTGTAGTTCTGGTTTCCCTCAATTCCTATAATCTAATACCCATGTGGTTAGCATGTGCTGCTAGTGTGGTTGGGTAGATTCACTCTCCACATGAAACATGCTAGCTTTTCTCCTGAGCTACATTGTTACCCAACGAACACAACAAGTAAGGACTGGAAATTGTTTACAATCCAAGTTATTTATTTCTGCCATAAAAATAGCATTCGATTTCAAAATGCGGCGTCTTTCGAGGGCACATTTCTCCAGGCACAGCTAATCAGATTGGTCTGATCTGCTCAACCCTAATATAAAATACACCATCACTCATACACGTGTTAAAAAGTTTACCAGTTATCTAACTGTTATCAGGCACGTAACATTGTATGAGAGGTGACGGAGTATGCATCACTGCTTTAACTAGCTCCATTAAACTCTACACACTCCAAGAATAGATCTGGCTCTTTCTCTTCTCTCTCTCTCTCTCTCTCTCTCTCTCTTACCCTTTTCTCTTTTTCTATGCCTTCATCATGTTATTTCTAACATTGCTTTTGAAGTAGAAACCCCTATCACGTCCTCATGCTGTGTGTTTCTCCGCTTAGCTTTGCCGTGTGCAGTCTCTTGTAATGTGCACCATCAATGCCGAGGCTTTTAGCCGAAGTAATCCTTGATCTTATGGATCTCTACTGTCTATGAGTCATTTATCCTAAAGTAAATTGTTATACATTATTCAGGAGCTACAGTCAGATTAATAGGACTGGCATGTAGTTATGGAAGGGATTACTGCAAGTGTGGCTCCTGACAGGTCCTGGGAGGTGCAGGGGTTAATTTATAATCTGCCCAGCATATTTAAGCCTGTCCCATTTTGTACCTGCTACTGAATGCACTGCATGTGCAATGATTATTAAAAGTGGCAAGGAATAGTTTTACTGCGTTTATACGACTGTCGTACCTTGTAATACCAGCAATCTCCTGGGTTGATTTTTAGAGAGGATATATTGTCCTAGGTGTGTGAGTAGGGCAGAACCAATTATTACTTTTTACTGAAATAACAATGATGAATTGATGGACTTTTTTTCATCCCAGAGGGATTATTTAATCAATAATAATTTAGATTACAAATCATACATTTGAGCATTTTCAATAAAGACATAATTTAAAATTTTAACGGATCAAATGGATTGCATTGATTTTTTTTTTCCAAGGTTTTACTCTGTTTTTCAGAATCACCTAGGATTGGAACTTGCGACCTCAGGATGATTGGTGGTTCTGTCACATTGCATGTTCAGGCTTGGGGTCGAATCTCTCCTCGGATCTGTGTGTACTATGTGTGCATGTTCTCCCCATGTGGGGTTTCATCTGGGTACTCCGGTTTCCTCCTAAAGATATGCAGTGTAGGTTGATTGGTGTTCCCAGATTGCTCATAGCCTGTTATTGGGTGTATGAGTGTATGTGTGCTTGTGCCATGCAATGGATTGGAACTCCATCCATAGTGTAGACCATGCTGTGCCCTGGGATAAGCTCCAGGTCCCCCACCACCCCATACAGGATAGTTGCTATAGGTGATGGATGGAATAATTCTTGCCTATGTTTATGAGAAATCATTGACCTTTGAGTTTTAGCAAAATATGGTGCATGCATGCCGTATAATTATTAACATGCATTAAGATGGCTTTGGGCTGCATTGATGCAAACCGTTTTTCTGTCTTGGCTTGAGACTGCAATTGCTAGAATTTTGGAGTTTGGATCCAAGTGTCCATCAGTGTACAGTTGGTAACCTCAACAAAATGCATTTCGTGTTAACTAAAACATGTTTGGTGGCATGGTGGTGTAGTGGTTAGCACTGTTGCCTTGCACCTCCGGGGTCCAGGTTCAATTCCCGCCTCTGTGTGCATGGAGTTTGCATATTCTTTCTGTGCTTGGTGGGTTTTTCGGTTTCCTCCCACAGTCCAAGTACATGATTAGATCAGGCTAACTGCTGTTCCCAAAATTGCCTGTAGTGTGTGCATGTATGTGTGCCCTGCAATGGATTGGCACCCTGTCCAGGGTTTACCCCGCCTCGTGCTCTAAGTCTCCTGGGATAGGCACCAGACCCCCCGCGACCCTGAATACAGGATAAGGCAGGATAGACAGTGAGTGAGTAAAACATGTTTTGTGTATTAAAATGCACATTAGACCTTAGAGCACACAGATATAGCAGTGACTGATTTATGCTCAAACTATCCAGTATTAGCCAGATGAGGATGAGTTCTCTTTGGAGACCGGTTTCTCTTAAGGTTTTTTACACATGCTCTTTCCTGATGCTGCAGGACTTCAATAAACACCTCTCTGTGTAAATTGCAGGAAAACGTGAGCCAGTGATGGCCTGAGCAAGCTCCATCACCTGCTGCAGTGCTTCCCTGTCTGAGACAGAACAGTTTGTGTGACAGACAGCGGTGGTGCAACAGATCAGGATGTTCTCCATAACACACACTTGTAGCTCACACAGCTCTTCCACTTGCTAATGGAGAAAATCTGTGATCTTTTGCAGATTTCCTCAAATCGAAACAGTGTCACAACGCTGTATGTGTAATTCCCTGGAAACACTTGGAAAAGTCTGCTGATCATCCAGAATGAAATTTAATACACAAATGTCTATTTTGTTGCAATTGGCTTTAATTGGACCTTGGACCATCTATTCATCCATCTAGGAACATCTGTTGTCCAACTAGGGACCGTGGAAGCCAGTGGTGACCATTGTATTTACAGTATTCCCATTTTTAAAACCATGGAAGAAGCTCTGGTCAACAATTTTTGCCAATTTGAGAACGCCAATTAGTCTTAGGTCTTTGGATGGTGAGAGTACCCGGAAAAAAATTTGCAAGCACGGGGAGAACATGCACAGAGAACACACAGACCCCGAGCTGGGAATCGAACCCGGACCATGGAGGTGCAAGGCGACAGTACTAACGACTAAGCCATTTTGGACCATGGTAAAATAAAAATGTAAAATAAAGAAAAGTTTTATATTTTACTGAAGCAGTTAATGTTCTTAATCTGCTTAATTTTTGCTATGTATGATTCATCATTTATTAACCACTTACATATGATTTGGTGCAATAAATATTAGAAAAATACTGTAGTTAAATTCACATATTTCAATCTTCTTGTGTTTTTATTCTAAAATTAATCCTTAATAGGAGTTGTATTCAGTGCTTGTTATAGTGACACAGTGCTTTAACAGGTTGCCTCGCTGTCTCAGAACTCACTGTTAATGTGACCGTACACTCAGGTTACTGTCTATATAAAGTTTAAAAACTATGCAAGTATGTAGATGGTGTATGCCAAGAGTTATTGGTTCTGGGTCTAAAGATTTGTGTGAATGTACGGCACTGTGTCACCTGAAGGAAGCCCACCAAGCATGGGGAGAACATGCAAACTCCATTCACACAGACTTGAGGCGGAAATCGAACCCGGACGCATTCCAGCACTTTTGCTCACTCACATGTTCTCAGTTGTTTAACACATATACTGTACATGAAAATATCAGGAAATAGAAGCTGAAATCTGATCTATCATCTCATCTTTTGATCTCATAGCCTTATGTACTGTATTAGGTTTCTAACCCAACCTAAACCTAAATAGCTGGCTGTTCCAATAATTTTGGATAAGACGGTATGCTGTTATCGAATTATTTTCTTCCCCACCACAAGCTATGGAGCTGCTTCCTCTTTAAACACCAGACTTTTTCAAACCGTTCCTGTCAGCTTCTTTCTATAGAACAATATACTTTATTTTACGATATCTACACGTTCCCTTTTCTGGCACCTCCTCATTTCCGTTTATTCCTGACCTTAGCAGCTAGGTCTTCATCTCCTCTTCTTTATCTAACACGCTGCTCCTGTGTGTCTTCGCAGTTTCTCAGGCTATCTCTTGCTCTCTCTTTTTCTTTTGTTCCTTTGCTCTCTCCCATATACCCAGGGGCAATAAGCACTGGGTGACTTAGGATGGGTCAGTGCCTCTCTCTCTCTCTCTCTCTCTCTCTCTCTCCAGTCCTCCCTACTTGCATCTTTCTTTTCAGAAAACCATTAAGGAACGAGATTAGGCACATCAGGCCACAGTGGCCTCAGCCCACACTGGGTATCTTGAGGTATTTTTAGATAACCATTTCACATTCTGCAAGCTAGTTTATGTGCCTGCTTCCTAATACAGTGAACGCAGGCACGCACACACGCACGCACACACACACACACACACACACACACACACACACACACACACATACACACACGTCTACAGATGCATACTGCAAAACATCTTCCCATGATGTCCGGGATGGTTTGGCAGGTGGTACTGTCGGTCAGTGGGTAGAGTAATTAACACTCATTAGAAGAGCTAACAAGTTCTGTATATGTATGCACATTTGCCGGTTTTGCCTGCGTGAGTGTGAAGAGTAATTTGTGAATGTGCAAATGGGGAAAGGAATAGCTGTGATAATGAACAGCAGAATGTGTGTGTGTGTGTGTGTGTGTGTGCGTGCGTATTTAGTGCTATCTGAAAGATAAAGGCAAGTCCCAGATTTAATAAGGGAATGTAAATCTCAAACAAACTGTGATAAGCATATGGTATTCCACTGTACACGGCCATGTGTACTCTGTCACAGAATGCTGTTTATTAATTGTAGTAATCAAGTCATCAGTCCTCATTAACCAGTACAAAAGCACAGTAAGCTACTCCATCTCAGCCATGCCGAGGGTATATGGGACATGGACATGGGCCATAAAGCATGAAACACACTTTGATGCTTTTATTTGTTTTTTTTTGTTTTTTTGTTTGTTTACTTACAGTAATTGTGTAATTGTTTGTTTACTTAATTGTGTAATTTAATTATTGTCTTAATTACCTACTTACTCACTCACTGAATTAATTAATTACTTACTCACTGACTTAGTGGCTTACTGATTAACTGACAGATTCACCTAATTACTTATGTACAAGCACTGTTGTCTTGCACCTCCAGGATTCGGGTTCGATTCCCGCCTCGGGGTCTGTGTACATGGAGTTCTCCCCGTGTTTTGTGGGCTTCCTCTGGGAACTCCGTTTTCCTCCCAAAATGTTGAATGTGAATGTTGCTTGGAGGTCGTAAAATGGGAATAAATACAATGTTAATCACCACTGGACTCCACGGTCCCTAGAGGTGGAGGAATGGATGACAATGGACTTGTGTACATCCTGTCTTTCTGACTAACTGACTAAATTACTTACTAACTTACTTTCCTACTTACTTGGTAGTTACAAACATATTTGTTTACTTACTTATTTACTTACATCATTTCCTACTTTTTCCTACTGACTTAAATATTGACTCACTGACTGTCTGATACTGATCTACTTACTTACATACATGACTTATTTAATGAATAGCCTACATACTATGCAACTTATTTACCTAATGGCAAACATACTGACTCATTTAATTAATGGTTTACATACTGATGACTTACTTAATTAAAGGCTTACACACTGACTAATTATTTAATTAATGGCTTACATACTGACTCATTTACTTAATGGTACATACTGACTTACGTATTTACCTAATGGCTTACATACGTATTTAATTAATGGCTTACATACTGACTTATTTACAGTACCTAATGGTTTACATACTGACTACCTATTTAATTAATGGTTTACATACTGACTTGTTTAATTAATGGCTAACATACTGACTTATTGACTTAATGATTTACTGTACATATTGACTTTCTTATTTACCCAATGTCTTATATACTGATTTATTTACCTACTGGCTTATTTACTTAATGGCTGATTTTCCTTTTCAATTACTTTCTTACATACTGGCTTACTGACTGACTGACTGACATATATATTTATCTACCTACTTACATACTTACATACTTGCTCTTGTTTGCACATTTGCACGTGCACTTTATGTTGTCTGTAAAACCTGTAGCCTTACTTAGCTAGTTAGTTTT
>JAQQZT010000021.1:14127693-14141727 GCA_030068275.1 Clarias platycephalus
CACACACACACACACACACACACACACACACACACACACACACACACACACACACACACACACACACACAAATCAGTTTGTTTGAGTGTCCAATGCAGATTATGTAAATCACGTATGTGGTGTAGTTTACCTCTAAGTTTGCCCCCACCAGTAAACGCGAGCACTTGCCTTTAAGCATAAAACATTTTTGAGAGACAGACAATACGCACTAAAGAAGCAGAGTATAATTTATTTTATTTTTTTTTTCTTGCTGATTGCATATTTTCAATCATAATAATGTAATCAGTAGCAAACTGTGCTTTTCAATCTTGGGCCTTCAAAACTGTGAGCTCCCACCAAAATAACTAAAAACCATATGCAACTAAATGCCAGTTGAAATCTGACTATAGAACCAACATTATATGTGTATAGCTGCTATAACATGTTTTGCAATATGTACTGTATTTGCACTGAATATATACTATTCACAATCAAACCTTAGATTTAAATGAATATCCAAACACAAAAGGGAGAAAAAAAACATACATTCAGGGGACACCCAAAACAAGAATCACTAAACCACCAAACAAGTGAAATACACCTCATCGAGCCCAAAGACAGAATGACTACAAAGAGCCAACAGCAATACAGCCAAATACACTCACTCACTCACTTATTTATCATCTACAACCCCAAATTAGAAAAAGTTGGCACAGTATGGAAAACGCAAATAAAAAAAGAAAGTAGTGATTTCTAAATTTACTTTGACTTGTATTTCTTTGCATTCTCATTCATTTTATTTTTTAAATTTTGGTTCTTGCAACACATTTCAAAAAAAGTTGGAACAGTAAAGCATTTACTACTTTTTAATGTTGCCATTCCTTTTCACAACACTTAAAAGACGTATAGGGGCTGAAGACAACAAGTGATGAAGTGTTTCAGGTGTAATTTTGTCCCATTCTTCCTGAAAACAAGTCTTAAGGTGGGAAACAGTCCGCGGTCTTCATTTTGCAGTTCAATATGCGCCACACATTCTCAATTGGAGACAGGTCGGGACAGCAGGCAGGCCAGTCAAGTACCTGTATCCTCTTCCTCCGCAGCCAGTACTTCGTAATGTGTACAGAATGTGGTTTTGCATTGTCTTGTTGAAATATGCATGGGCGTCCCTGGAAAAGATGTCTTCTTCAAGGCGGCATGTTGTGCTCCAAAATCTCTACAGTACTGTATGTACTTTTCAGCATTAATGGTGCCATCACAGAAGTGCAAGTTACCTTTACCAAGGGCACTGACACAAGCCCATACCATGACAGACCCTGGCTTTTGGACTTGTTGTTGGTTCTTCTTTGGTGCGGAAGAAACGGCTTCCATTTCTCAAAAAAAAAAAACCCTGAAATACTGATTCATCTGACCACAGTATAGTCCATCCCAGATGCCTCCGAGCCCAGAGAAGTCGACAATGCTTCAGGACACTGTTAACATAGGGCTTCCTTTTGGCACAGTACAGTTTTAACTGGCATTTGTGGATATACAGTAACTACGTATTGTGCTACTTGACAAAGGTTTGCCAAAGTAGTTCTGAGCCCATGTGGTGATATCGCTTATACTGTAGATGAATGACGATTCTTCATGCAGTGCAGCCTGAGGGATCAGAGATCACGGTTGTTCAGCTTAGGCTAGGCTTACTGTATTTGAAATTCCTCCAGATTCCTTGAATCTTTTAATTATGTTATGCACTGTTGAAGATGAAATATCCAAATGTCTTCCTATCTTTCTTTGAAGAACATTGTTTTTAAACATTTCAATAATTTTGTCATGTATTTGTTGGCAAACTGGCGATCCTCGGCCCATCTTCGATCCTAAAGGACTAGACCTTTCTTGGATGCTGCTTTTGTACCAAATAATAATTACAATCGCCTGTTGACATCACCTGTTTGAAATCACATCATTATTTAACCAATTTACCTTATTACTAGCCCTAAATTGCTCCTGTCCCAACCTTTTGTGGAATGTTTTGCAGATCTGAATGACAGGAAAAGATGTATATTTACAAATGAAATTAAATATACAAAACATGAAATACAAGTCTAAGTAAATTTAGAAATCACTACTTTATTTGCGTTTTCCATACCGTCCCAACTTATTCTGATTTGGGGCTGTATACCACTTTATCCTGTATACAGGGTCACTTGGGGCCTGATGCCCATCCCTGGAGACTTAGGACAAAGGGTGGGGTACACCCTGGGTGGGGGGCCAATCCATCACAGGGCATACACACACTCACATGGGGAGAACATGCGAACTCCATGCACACAGACCTCAAGTCAGGAATCGGACCTTCAACCCTGGAGCTGCAAGGTGACAGTGCTAAGCACTGAGCCACTGTGCCGTCTGCCTTCTAACGTACATCTTTCCTTTTGAATAAAGAAAGCAATGATCCAATCATACAGGTGATCTTTAGCTATAATTGTCATTTTATTTCACTCACAGTAGTTTTTAAAGTTTAACAAATATAAAACATGTTTCCTTCCTACAGCACTGACATTGCATTGTATAAGGCATAGTGCTCAGTAACCATATAGCAACAACGAATAAAATAATCTCATTGGCTGAATTTTAGATCACACCCCCGGGTCGCAGACCCTGCATCAGAGAAGGGTTTATGTTTGTGAGTAACACAATAATTGATATGTTACCAGATTTCTATTAAATTTTTTTTTTTATACAAATAATATAAATATAGCTTGATAAATAAAATTAAGGTTTTGTCTGTACATTGGTCAGAACTCGCTCTTTCAATTATATCAGTTTTTGTCACAGCATTACGCAGAACTACCTGGACAGAATTTTATGAAATTTTGGTAGTACATGTAGTCCCCTACTTATGAACAAGTTCCCTCTTGGGAGCACGTTCGCAAGTCGGATTAATTCAGATTTGTAATCTCATCTAAGGAAATTAATCTCACAGTGAAATGTAACAGTGTTGTCTCTGGACCTTTTGGGAATCCCGGACACCATTTTAATTCAGAGTTGTTTTCCACTGTATTGGACTGTGAACTCTTTTTTGTTTAAGTTTTTCTGAAATTAGGATTATTCACCATCAGGGCTGACATTTTTTATCATCAGGCTGCCCAAATCATTTCTCCCGCACACATACAATATATTGGACATTTTATACATTCACTTACACACTGAAAATGTTGTATATAATTGTAAATATTGGTATCTGGTTCACTGTGCTGTCTATTTTTTGGACAATACACGTAAGCTATTTCCGCGATTTGTTCGCATCTACGAATGTTCGTAGAACCGTGGTCTGTTTGTATCTGCGAAAATTCATAACCGAAGTTTAACCTGCACCATAAATGAACTTAAAATGTTGAAGAGTAGAAGTGATGTTATGAACAGTTATGTGCCGGATTTAATAATCTACTTTATTTAATTAAGCTACTAATGCGCTACTTGCTCAATGTAAACAAACACCTGCACCAATAGATATTAATTAGAAAAGCTAAACTTGAAACGTTCAACCTGAAATAATAATATCACTGATTAGATTAAAGCTGATCAGCTCATTTTTAGCTTTAACCTTTGAACTATTTCTACAAATTCATTAACCATCAACGACAGGTACTTACACTAGGACATAATATAATGGCCTTAAAGGTCTTAAGATGTCACCACTGTATATAATACAGTCCAACATAAAATCAAGAGTCAATTTAAAACTGAAAAATTCAAAACAACTAATACTATGATGTATGAATAAAATGAGACATTTCAATTAAAAAAAAAAAGGATTAGGAGTTTAATATATTGCTCTGCTAATACTCCTGGTGGTAATTTTCCACTTGTTATGCAACTCTTGTTATCTGGCAGGCTTATGAAGCAGCACTTATTTATTATTTTGCATTGCAAGAAGCACACTGCATATTAACAAAATATTAACGACAATGTTTTTGTTCATTAAGTGTGTTCTCTAAGGAATACAGGCCTACTGTTTAAAACCCGCTTCTCAAACATAATGCACGAGACCACATGTGGCAGGCCTGGTCTAAGATGCTGATGTGGCAGCAGGAGATTTTTACCAGCTCTCTCATCTAATGTAATAGAAAATGTGACAAAGCTGACAATCGCATCCATTTGCTCGCAGTTATTAATGGGATGCAATGTTCTGTGCCCTTGTGCACATCAAATCAAAGTAATGATCTAGGCTGAATGTAACAGTCGAGAAAAATGGGGTCACTGGGCAATAAAAAGTTAAGAACCCGTGGTTTAAAAGATATGCTGACACGGCATTACAGCTTACTTTAATTTAATTCAGAATTTTATCCATTAAAAAAAAATTAAAAATCAGCCCACACGATTAGCAGTGTCACGGAATAAGCTGTCACCTCTGATGTCCTCAAAAACCTCTGATGCAAAAACTTGTAGATTTTAAAGAGAGGTTACTATTAATCAGTGAGTAATATCATGTTTATGTATTTATAATTAACACAGTTTTCTTAGTCAGGCAATTACACAGCAATGCTCAGATGACTTTTGTTGCATGGTTTTTACCACCATATGTAAAGTCATAACATATTCCATCCAGAGTTTAAATAATTTTTGGCCAAGATCTTGCTAGAGAAACATTTTCAACTGCCAAGGCATTTTTTCACTCACCTACCTCCCACTAACCTTGCATATACATATGAATATTATACCTTCATGAAATCATGAGTGGGAAAACAACTTTGGCTTTCTATCAAAATTTGGATCAGATATATAACTCTTTTATCTATGATTTTACATTTTATGAGTGTATACAGTTTATAGAATACAGTTGTACACAGTGTATACATCAATCAGCAATCACAGTGTATACATCAATCAGCCGTAACATTACAATGTAAAACATCAAGCCCAGTATTGTATAGATTCCCCATGTGCCCTTGGGGCAGCACAGGTCCCTTGGGTCCTGATTCCCCAAATCCTCTGGGGTGTGCTGTGGTGTTGTCTGGCACCAGGATGTTGTCAGTAAATCTTTTAGGTGCTGTGTGCCGCCTCTGTGGATCAGACTTGTTTGTCCATGGGTACTTGATCGGACTAGGATCTGAGAAGTTTGGAGGCCAGGTCTGTGGCCTTTGGCTCTTTGCCTGCTGTGCCCTGTGTGTAGTAAGCTGTGATGCACTCGGTGTTCTGGTGTCTTTCTATCATGGCCAGCATTGACTTTTTTGTAATGATTTCTGCTTCTTTTCTTGTGGGTATGGACTAGACGGATCGGACTTTGGTCTGTTGTGAGCATGAATGAACCTCAGGTGCTCGTGATCCTGTCACCAGGTTACTAGTAGGATGAAAACTGCTAAATTGGGATAGGTTTAAATCACTTTACCGGTATTCACCTGTATTTGTGCTGGGATCTGACCAGATTGCCTGGCTTTTGGTCCATGTGGGCATGCTGATTGGTGCATACACTACTATCTGAATATCAGTTTTCAATCAAATGGTCAATGAGTGCTTAATATTGTATCAATTATGGTCATTCTTATTGTAAATCATTTGGCAAATAATAATAAAACATCGGTACATTAATCACGTTTTCAATCAAACAGCCACAAGGTGCTTATTTATGCAGGTTACCTTTCAGTCCAGAATCACAAATAAAATATATACAAATTGCACACTGTTTTTGCTATTAAACAGCTTTATACAACTTTTGTTAAATACATTTCCATCATCATTCATTCATTCATTCATTCATTCATTATTATTCTCATTATTGTTCATTATTCTCAATTGAACCATGTGGCGCACAATCAAGCACCGCTTAAAAACTGGAAATTTTGAAATGTTTTATTGTCAGCTCCTTAAGATGTGAAGAAGCTTAAGATGTATTTTCTTTAAGGTTTAAAGTACAGTGTACATTGTTAGTGTGAAAGTAAATTAAGGACTTGATCTCCATTTTGAAAAACAAACATCAGAGCAGTAGGTTTAGCATCTGTCCCTTAGATACAAAATGCTTAAAAAATGTGAAAGCTGAGTTTTGAAGATAAATGTGTCTTTCAAGTGAGTATGTAGTCCAGTTTTATATGTTTGCATGAACGAATATGAACTTTGTAATTTCTATCTAAAAGTGTAAGTTACTTTGGAAACAGTTTCAAGATGAAACATCCAGAGTCAGAGAATGTATTCAGTTTATCCACAAGATTGAGGTAAAATCAAAATTTCACTATGTTATTTACTGTAGGTTTTAATAAAAGAACCGTCAGGAGATCAAGCTTCAGTACCTTAAAATGGTCAAGGAGGCTCTTATAAAGACAATATTAGCAAAGCATTTAACAGCATTTATAGAGTGGCTTTGAAAAGGTTTTTATTCACACATCGTCTGTTCTATGAACACTCTGAGTATACAGCACCCTTATTATGTGCTGAAATTACATTTTGCACAGTTTTTAAATGCAAACCACAGCCCTTAATTGGTGTGATACTAGACGCGCAGCTAAGCGTGTGGCTAGGATTCAGAATTTACTCCAGCTACCTGGAACAAATGATACATGCAAACACTTCATTTGCATATTGTTTTCCACCTCTGCTTTGGGCGTAGTGTGACATTACAGCTTTTCTGCAAATGACCCACAACATGCCCACTTTTTGCATGCACAATTAGCCACCATTATCCTGCATCATTTCAAATCTCAGTGAATCAGGGGCTTTAGAGTATTCGTTCGTTCGTTCGTTCATTCATTCATTCATTCACTTTGAGGAGGTCAGTTCAGATTTCTGTATTAAGAGCCTCCTCCTAGGGGAACAAAAGATGTTCCCAAACCGAGCGTGAGATGAAATCTCTCCAGGGTCGTGAGTCTGCTCTGGGGACACGCCTGATAGGTGATAATAGGGGTGTAGATTGGTGAACGGGAAGCTTTGTTCACTGAGCAGCAGCACAGACTAGGACACAGACTACAAGATTGCAGCAGCTGACCTGATCCATGTGTCAGTCATTTTGTTTGAGCCAGTCGTTTGGATTTGTCACTTTGCCTAATTTGATGCCATTATACACCAGCTGAATGCCGCCTGTTACTTTATTACTCACTAGTGTGCACATAGGGTTAGAGGAAAAAAAGCATTAATAGACTTTGGAATGAAAGAAAAGAAATTCATTTCAAACCTTTTATGCAAAGCTGGGAGATTTAGGTAAAATACTAACCTGATCATTTGTTAGCTTAGTAAAATCTCAACTGTGGGTATTGCTGGCTCAGTGGTAGGTTTCTTGCCCAGTGTGAGGAAGGCATGGGTTTGATTCCCAGCCAATGTGCAAACCCCAGCCACTGGATGATAAAAACAGGAGGGTTGTGTCAGGAGGGGCATAAAACCTGTGCCAAGTTGTGTGCAGATCAGATGGTCACCTTGACAAGAGCAGCTGAAAGACCACCAACCAAGTAAAAGTTCCAGCATGCTGGCCAGGCTCATGCTTTTGTTTGCTTGCTTTTGCTAACCTAAAACAGTCTTAAAATGGTAATGTGTACACATGTTCAGTTCAGTAAATCCACTCAAAACCTGACTTCATTGACATTATTACTTTCTTTTTTTTTTTCATTATTGTTGTTGAACTTGGCAGCACGGTGGCTTCGTGGTCAACTCTGTCAACTTTCACCTCCAGGGTCTGGGCTTGATTTCCGCCTCTGGGTCTGTGTGCATGAAGTTTGCATGTACTACCCGTGCTTGGTGGGTTTCCTCCGATTACTCCGGTTTCCTCTCACAGTCCACAGACATGCAGATTAGGCTAATTGCCGTTCCCAAATTGCCTTCAGTGTGTGAATGAGCGTGTGTGCCCTGTGATGGATTGTGCCCAGGGTGTACCCCGTCTTCTGTAATAGGCTCCAGGCCCCCCATGACAATGTATAAAGAATACAATTGTATAGATGATGAGTAAGTGATGATGATTTTGGTTGAACTTGTTTGAACATATTTTACTTGAGTTAAAATTCTGCACTAAAAGGTTTACAGTTTGTGCCAATTCAAACTTTCTCAACATTTATATACATCCATCCATCTAGGATTCTCTGTAGTCCAACTAGGGACCATGGAGGCCAATGGTGACCTTTGTATTTATTCCCATTTTCATTTCCCATATTGGTAGGACGTCCGGTGAACATTCACACACACATTCACACACTACGGGCAATTTGGGAATGCCAATTAGCCTAATCTACATGTCTTTGGACTGTGGGAGGAAAACCACCAAAAGGATTTGGAGTAAAAACAACCAAGCACGGTAAGAGCATGCAAACTCCATGCACACAGACCCAACGTGGGAATCGAACCCAGGACCTGGCGACAGTGCTAACCACTAAGCCACCATGGCGCCACAAGATTTATATACAGTATACATTTCTAAAACTGGTTTTCTTGATACTCGCATGCCGATGTCAATGAAAACGAGGTATGCAGATGAAATACAGATCTATAAACACACTTACTTGCCTCCACCTGCTCTGCTCCAATGTTTAACTGACCTAAAGTCCTGGGTGAGTTCACATTTTCTGATGCGCATAAATAACAAGTCATCCATGTCGGCTCAAGTTAGAGGCCTTGATGTCACATTATACTCCACATTGACATACAGTATGAAAGGGTTGTTCCAGTTAACTGGAGGGTTTCGTCATGATCTAATTTTAGCACTGTTTATCTAACTTAACAATTATTAATGTTAACATTAGTTGTTTGTTTTTTTTACTCAAATCTCTAATATCTAATATAAATATACTAGTAATTAATATAAATCTTTACTAATTAATATCATTGTAGGTTGAGAATCTTGTTGAGATTTTTGAGAATAACACTTATCCTTTTTTTGTAAAAAAAAAAATTTTAACTATCAAACAAAAATTCTCAAAAAGCTAGTAAACATGTAATTTTATGAGAATATCCCTTTTCCTTCAGACAGCACAGGGAATTTCAAAATCTCTCATTAATATGCACGATTATTTACACCCTAATACCCTCTCTACCCCTTTAACCATCACACCCAAAACAATTCACACCCATCCCCAGTTGTACACTTGCTCACCTCAACATGGGTAATCTGTCAGACATTTATTGCAAATGAGATGTTGAAAAAAATATTGTTTTTGGGAAAAGGTGTGAAAAAAATGCAAATAAAACAAACAGATTGCAGGTATTTGTTCCACATTTAAAGAATATAATCCACATGCCAGGTGACAGATCAGTTTCTTGATAGCTCTAAGCAGCACATCGCAGCTTTCGCACTTCCAGGATGCCATCTGGGATTTTCCACAGTTTTTTTTTTTTTTTTTTTTTGCAGACAACACATCTCTTTTGAGGTGTGTGTACTTTCCCATAAGCACCTGGTGTCACCACATGGACAGGGCTCTATATCATTTTCAGGCTGATTGTCCACTGATACACCACACAGCTCCTCTGTGAGCACCTCCATGAAAGTTCTGTAGGTCATTGGCTCTTTGTGCAGTTTATGAAGCAACGTCCTGTACCACTTTACTGTGTGTAGAGTAGCAGGAGACATGACAGATTAATAAGGTTTCTGTGTGGATGGTAGAAAGAAGAACAGGAGAACTGGATGGTGCTCCACTGAGGTTGCAGGTGGGACAAGCGGTCATGTTCTGGTGATCCAGTCTAGGTCACTCATGTGCATGTTCCAGGAAATCGAAAGGTTTCTGTCTCTGGCCATTTCACTCACTGGGCATGGAATGGTAAAAACTAATTTGTCAAATGTCTCACTTTCATTGAAGTCATTCAAAAAATCAAAGCCAACAAACTTTCACTTTAACAAACACAGATCACTCCACTTGTATTACGTTCCACCTGCAACGCTCCTGGCATCCTGCTTGTTGGCGTTCCGTCCCAGCAGCACCTGTGGAGCAGAAGTGTATGAAGAGGTTAATGGGAGCATGGTTTTCTGTTGAGCTGAACTCCAGGTGCTCTTGCAGCCAAGAAGTGTAGTGTTCCTGGAGTCCGATCACCATCCAGGCCAGAACTATTGTTGAAACTGTTAAAACAGGAAAGAAATTAAGCATAGTGTACAGCCATGGCCAAAAGTTTTGAGAATGACCCAAATAATAACTTCACAAAGTCTGCTGCCTCAGTGTTTTTAGATCTTTTTGTCACATGTGTGGTATCCTGAAGTATAATTACAAGCACTTCATAAACATCAAAGCCTTTTATTGACAATTATATTAAGTTCATGCAGAGAGTCAATATTTGCAGTGTTAACCCTTCTTTTTTAAGACATCTGCAATTCCCCCTGGCATGCTGTCAATCATCTTCTGGGCCACATCTTGACTGATGGCAGCCCATTCTTACATAATCAATGCTTGAAGTTTTGAGGAATTTGAGGGTTTTTGTTTGTTCACCCCCCTCCTGAGGATTGACCACAAGTTCTCAATGGGATTAAGGTCTGGGGAGTTTCCTGGCCATGGACCCCCCAAAAAACCCCAAAGGCATTGTTCATCACCAACTGTTCTTGGATGGTTGGGGGAAGTTTCTCTCAGATGATGTTTTTGTACCATTCTTTATTCATTTATTTATGTGTTCTTAGGCAAAATTGTGAGTGAGTTCACTCCCTTTGCTGAGAAGCAACACCACACATGAATGGCCTCGGGATGATCTATTCTTGCCATGACGCAGGACTGATGGTAGCACTCACCTTCATACATTTCTAAAAGGGCAGCAAAGACGACACTTCTCTCAGAGAAAAACATCAGGGACAGACTGATATTCTGCAAAAGGTACAGGGATTGGCCTGCTGAGGACTGGTGAGGGTAAAGTCATTTTCTCTGATGAATCTTCTTTCTGATTGTTTGGGGCATCTGGAACAAAAACTTGTCTGGAGAAGAAAAGGTGAGCACTACCATCAGATCTGAAAACACTGAAGCAGCAGACTTTGTAAAAATTTGGCCACTTCTGTCCAAATAAAAAATTGTCTGTGTTCTTCCTGAGCTGACACAGTGTACAGCAGATGTTTGACAGAAAACAGTGGTTTAAAAAGGGAGCAAGAAGGCCATCTATGTCAAAATGGAACAATCCTCTCTCAACAGACCAGGTGTCCAAGGACTATCAGCTTGAAGTGACTCACATCCAATTTTTTATTTTATTTTATTTTATTTTTACATTTTTTTTAATGTGACACAGATCTGTTTTTTTTTTTATGTATGTATGAACACAAATCTGACGTTTTAGATAAATGATCTGAGTAATGTTTGTATGTGGTCATATATCTTAAATGAGAATTTTGACTGAAAACAGGCAGTTCAGAATTCATGTCACCTTTTGTCTCTGCGCATCATCAGCAGCAGCACCAGCAGCACATGGATTCCATAACAGTGCACACAATAGCTTCTAGACCAGCTAAAGCGAGGCATTTGGCTCTCTTCCTTCTTAAGGAGCGCAACAAATACAACCGACTAACTGCTTGTTGTCCTCGCTAAAATTACATCCATTGTTTTAAATGAACGTTTGGTTGCACAAATATGATGTGTTTTAATCCTCATGGTGCAAGTAAAGACGTATCGATGTGCACATTTCAGAGGACGGAACCGTCTACATTAGTGTCAGATAAGCGTCGTTTCTAATTATGAATGGAAACCGTCAAGACATGCAAATCATCTTTCAGCATAGTTTGATCATTCTCAAGGCAGTTTCAGAGTCGTTCAGACCTCGAGTCAGACCCTAACAACATATATGAAGGACGTTTGGAACAACAACCCACAGGTCACCATCAGGGTGTCAATTAACAACTTCACAGGGGTTTTATAACTGCCACTCCATGCCAGGTTGTTGTTGGTTTGTTGGCTGCTCCCGGCAATTGGTCACCATTACGCTGGATACGCCCATATTATTTGGGCTTGGGACAAGCACTGCATCCAAACCTACCACTGTATGATAGTAAAAATAATAAGTTGGCATGGTGGTTAGCACTGTGGCCTCACACCACTAGGGTCTGGGTTCGATTCCTGCCTCAGGTCTGTTGGTGAAGTTTGCATGTTCTCCCTGTGCTTGGAGGGGTTTCATCTGGGTACTTTGGTTTCCTCCTAATGTCTAGAGATTGGCAGATTAGGATGACTTATGTTCCCAAATTGCCCGTTGTGTATGAGTGTGCCCTGTACAGTATGCCCCAGGGATAGGCTCCAGGCCCCCTGCGACTTCTAACAGGATAAGCAGTATAAAAGATGAATGAAATAATTAATAATAAAAGTGATAATAATTGTTGTTCTCTGATACTGCATATCTCAGAAGAAGCAAAAGCAGGTGACCGTTACATCAATACCATTATGATCCACCATATGGACAACGCAAATAAAAACCTTGCTTGAACGCATAATCTGCTTATCACAGACACATAAGCTGCTTATTCCATGCTAGTGATTTATCCTTCCCTTCTATCTATTCATCTGGTACAAATTAGACGGGAAAAATATAAACAAAATCTTATAGAATTTAAATTCCCTGAGCCGATCATTAGTATTGAGGAAATGCACACGAATAATGCCTTCAGTGCTCTCGTTATTCCGGCTCTTTTAAAGTGTTTGTTTTTATTATTCCTAGAACTTTTCAGTCATGAAATCCTAAAGGTTTTTTTTTTTATATAGTTTTGATGTTTCAAGGTTACAGCGGTCTGTCATACCTTAAGAACAACAAGCGGATGCAGCAGGCCCTCGAGCCATTGTCTCAGCTCTTTCAGCACAGGTATGACAGCAAGGAGCTCCAGATTTATTGCATCATAAATCCTTTCTGTGGAAGACAGTTTGTGTTTTCATGGGGCAACAGATATGTTTTGGTGTTGTGATAGAGCAGCTCCTAGCTCTTCTCCTAATGTTTCTTTCTTGACAACAAAGGGACTTCAATGTTCTGGAGATGTCATCTAGCAAGGGTGCTGAAGTGAATCGTTCTTTTAGCTTCCAAAAGCCTCGCGAGGTGGGAAGTGGCTAATTTATTTTGATTGCTTTTAACAGAGATGCTGCAGCGACACTAAAGTTTCTACAAGCTACAATAAAAAATCTCAAAGCCCAGGAATCTTCGCCTTTCCATTACGATTTGTAATGGAATGTTGCAGTTCGTGATTTCTTGAATGACCGACGGCGTGAGGACAACGTGTTGTGCGCCGATGTTTTTCGTGTGGACTGTAAACAAGCGAGAAGAATTGCGTAGAGGAGCATAAGGAGTGAGTACATGGAGTAGAGACAGAAAACTGACCATTTCGTTCAAGTTGTACTGGAGTTGTACTGGAGTGAAGCGGCCATTTTAGTTTTGGAGGCCTCACCGCTCACAAGCAACAATACAGGCCTGCAACTAAAACTTTCTTTAAGAGTTTAAGTAAAATGGAGTCCCGGCTTAGTTTAAACTTAAAAAAGGGCCCTTAGTCGAATAAGTTTGACTGAGAAACTATTGGATGTTTTTTTCCATATTGAATTGAGTAATATTGAGAAATAAGCCAAATTGATATTTTATTTTCTGTGGGGTTAACAAATGGGAATGCTTTTATATATGTTTTCATTGAATTAATTTATGTTTTATAACCACATATCTGGCCATTTATATTTTTTATTAAGAATACAATCAATCGTTCAAAAGATCAATACTAAGTGGCAAACTTTTGTGGTGTGTGTTTAATATATTTTGATTATTGCAGTTACAGTAAGGTTTATTGTACATTGGAGTAGCTAGAGATAGCTAATAGTTAACAGTTACCTAAGAACGCAAAATTAGTATAACTTTTTACCTAGGACGCCCCTTTATAGGGTCTAACACTAGGTCAATATTGGGCTTGTATTCCAAAACACTCGTAAACCAAATCGAGTATTCCCATAAGAAATAATGGAAACACAAATTATTCGTTCTACAGCCCAAAAAAATAAATACATAAATAATTAACACAAAATATAACGTAAAAATAAAACAAATTAACCTGCACTTTACTTAAAAAAAAAGGGCACATAAATCCCGACAGATGTTTCTGTTTGTGCATGCAGGCGCTGTGTGTGTGTGTGTGTGTGTGTGTGTGTGTGTGTGTGTGTGTGTGTGTGTGTGTGTGTGTGTGTGTGT
>JAQQZT010000021.1:14141827-14155333 GCA_030068275.1 Clarias platycephalus
ATGCACACAGAGACGGGAATCGAGCCTGGCCGGGAATCGAACCCGGACCCTGGAGGTGCAAGGCGACAGTGCTAACGTAATGTCAATATGCACAATAAATATAATGTGGTGTCCTAGAGGATTTCACCACATAAGTGTCGTAACTGCTTATTGTATCCATACATTATTACGTTGTGACAGCAATTATAAAGAAGCTGCTGATCGTTTGGCTGAATTAATCTAAACTGGGTCAAAGTCAAGGTTGTGATTCATGGTTTTTTGTGTTGATCGTTTTTTTTCCAATGGAGGGATATATAAAAACTTTCAACATACTGATTATTACAGACGGCATTCATCAGCTGTGAAAAAGAAATTCTATGAAAAGAGAGAAATTGGTTAGTCTTTATTCATGCATTGATTACTCAAGCCCCTGTGCCTAGCCCATTTATGTCAAATTAGAACACTGTGTTTCTCCTGTAGGCAGAATATAACATCAAATTAGTGTTGTCCTATTTAATTGCGCCATCAAAAGCAACTCGAATTGCTTAAAACTTTGCAAAATACTCTAACTTTTTTTTTATTTTTTTTTTAGCAAATCCTAACATATTTTAAGCAAAAATAAAAAGCCATGCACAGTCTACTGACTCTCTGGGGAAGTGTACTACTTGGACCTGATTCAATCCAATTCAATTAGATTTTACAGTATTTGTATAGCGTTTTTAACAACTGTCACTGTCGTAAAGCAGCTTTACAGAAATAAACATTCTGGATATAGATAATAAAAAATATCAGGTGGTGTAGTGGTTACTGTAGCACTGTCTCTTGCAACTCCAGGATCCGGGTTTGATTCCTGCCTGTGTGCATGGAGTTTGCATGTTCTCTCCTTACTTGGTGGGATTTCCCCATGTACTCCGGTTTCCTCCCGAAGTCCAAAGACATGCAGATTAGGATAATTGGCGTTCCCAAGTTGCCTGTAGTGTGTGAGTGTGTGTGCTTGCCCTGCAATGGATTGGCACCCTGTCCAGGGTGTACTCTCATCTTGTGCCCTAAGTCTCCTGGGATGGGCTCCAGGCCCCCCACGACCTTAGGATAACGCGGTATAGACGATGAGTGAGTGAGTGAGTGAGCTTTATCAGTTTGTCCAACTGTGGCAAGGAAAAAACCTCCCTGAGGTAACATAAGGAGAAACATTGAGAGGACCCAGACTCTAAATGATACTAAGTTATACTGTATAGCGTGATCATAAATAAACCCCTTCTATAACTATTTTATAAGGTGGAAAGTGTGGTTGTCAAACAGGAAATGCAGTAAAGTCAATATTGTTGAGCTTAGCGACTGTTCACCAATTAAAACTAAAACTGTTCAAGTTATTGCAGTCACAAATCTCTTTTTACCAAAGCAGTCCAATCCCTTCTTCATGATTATTAAGCAGAACCGTCCTCTTTAAGCAGACCACACAGGAGCATCCTCAGAATAGAGTGTTCTTCATGCGAAGAGAACTCGAACCAGAAGTAGGGCATCAGGATGAATCAGGTAGGTCCGGAGGGCAGAAGAGGTCAGGATCATGTGTATCTCAGGAGTGCCATATGTAGCTTGACAGAGATAGTGAGAGAGAGAGAGAGAGAGAGAGAGAGAGAGAGATGGAGGCTAATGGATATGGGGAGGAAGGGATAGAGAGAATAGTTAGTTCTGCTCACAGTCACAGAGGGGATAGGGTTAATGTGTATTTAGAACAGAACTAACTATTATAGCAAAACTAACGGGAGAGCCAGAAGGAAACACAAACATGAGGGCTCTGTGGGAAGTAAAGCAACCAATCACTACACAGTCCACGAGTCCACCAGATCTGCACCTTTACCTAAGACAAATCGATTCTATATAAACGTCTTGGTTAAATAAATAGGTTTTTAGCCTAGACTTAAACTTAAACTTAGACCTTGCCCGAGTCCTGAACATTAATTGGATGGCTATTCCATAACTTTGGGGCTTTGTAAGAAAAGACTCAGCCACCTGCTGTTGTTTTCATTATATGAAAGACCTGGGTGATGTTCTCATATCTTCTGGTTGTAGTAAGGACTCTGCCTCCTGCATTCTGGACTAACTGGAGCTTGATGTTGCTCCTAGTAGAACATCCAGACAGTAAGGCATTACAGTAGTTCAAACAAGAGGTAACAAAAGCGTGAATTAGTTTTTCTGCACCATGTAGTGACGGTGGCTTAGTGGTTAGCACTGTCGCCTTGCATCTCCTGGGTTCTCGTTTGGATCTGAGTGTATGAAGTTTGCATGTTCTCACCGTGCTTGGTGGATTTCCTCTGGGTACTTCGGTTTCCTCCCAGAGTCCAAAGACATGCAGATTAGGCTGATTGGGATTCCCAAATTGTGCATAGAGCATGAATGAGCATGTGAATGTTCCTACCATGGTTGTAATAATGGTCACCATTGGCATCCACGGTCACAGAGGTTCCTGGATGTATTTCTTATCCCGGCAATATTTCTGAGATAAAAGAAGTCTATTATGGTAATACTATCTACTGTAGATAAGCTACAAATGAAAGACTTGAATCAATAATCACACCAAAGACTTTTGCTCAGTTTGCACTCATAAAACCAACCCAGGACCAAAATAAAAAACTAATATTTTGTTCAACTGTCCCAAGCTTTGATTAATGATTCTGCTTATTGATGCTGCTGATTTTTTTTTCCATCTCTGATCAGGATGATTTGTGATATTTTTATGACCCCAGTACTTCCGCAGAATTGATGGTTCAGCACTATCCTTCCATCTTTTAATAATTCATTGTTCATTCTTCACTCAAGTCCAGTCATTTTAATGTTTGATTTGCTTGATGCATTCCAATAATTTCACCCCTGTGAAATGGTGGTTCTTTTTTGGCCAGGCAGGGTACAATATCATTAGACTACTACACTTGAAAATACTTGCTAGATCTAACCCTCACAGACCAACAGTATTACTCGTATTTCTGTCTAATGCTCACTGCACAGTAAAATGGACTTGTTGAAACTCTGCCTCACCAGTCAATATCCGTCAGGAGTTATTCATTAATTCGTTCATGTGAAGAAAGCACTTTATCCTTATTACGGTCACGGTTGAGCATACACTGGGCACAAAGCAGACATACATCCTGGATGGGACAGCTGGGGCAATTTAATGTCCCTAGTCCGGACAAATATATGGTTTTGTTAGGATGGGATTAAACCGGCAGACATGGAGGAAACTATCAGCAATTAGTGTCCCATTTTTTTAACATGAAACCTTAGCAAACAACTGCAACCTGGGCTGCCTTGTCCGTGTTATTTCCAAATAACAAATAAGCAGAAAAATGGTCTATGGTTTATTTCAAGTGTGGCATTTCCATTTAAATTCTGTTGCTGTTAACTCTCAACATGAAGCCCGAAGAGCTGTCACTGCCAGTGAAGCAAGGCATCATTAGGCTGAAAAATCTAAACAAACCCATCAGGGCGAGAGTGTGCTACAGGCTCAGAGCTATAAGACAGTGATATTCAGTAATGACCCTGTATTTAACCATGTTAGTGGTCACCTGACCATCACACCCATATGTGGTTCTTCCTCAAACACACGATTGTATAGAATGTCTTTGTTTGCTGTAGCATTGCAATTCTTTATCACGATAGGAATGCACCATTGATGAGATGCTAGTCCACTGCAATCTTCAATTTGACATGACTCGTGTTTTGTGTCTGATTTGTCTCAACCAGCTAAATTTCTTATAGGTTTTAAAGTATTAAAAACTACTAAAAGTATCTAATTAAAATGCTGTGTTTTTGATTGTTTAATATTATGTCTCCTACAAAGCGATTATCCTTTTCCTGCTCCACTCTACAGCCCATTAGATGGCAGTATTGCACCAACCACTAATGAGTTTAAAAGAAGAAGAGCATATGTATTTTCTGCGAAAGCTGTGCTGTATTTTTAAGGATTAAATTTCTTTTTTTAATTCAATAAAATTTTATTCAGTTTTTATTAATATAGCACTTTTAACAGTTATCATTGTCACAAGGCAGATTTACAGAACTAAAAAAAAACTAAGGAAATGAGGTTGAATTATAATTATAATTATCATATTGTCCCAGATTAGCAAGCCGAGGATGAGGGTGGCAAGGAAAAACTCCCTGAGGTGGCAATAGGAAGAAACCTTGTAAGGAACCAGACTCAACAGGGAGCCCATCCTCATTTCAGTTTAGACTTTTTAACATTTTTAAGTTTAGCTTAATTATTTTTAATTGATTCTGAATCTAAAAATTGACCCATTAAGTCAATTAATTGAATCAACCAACAAAAGATCGGTAATTAAAAATCGGCAATTAACTTAAGAGTAAATAGGAGAAAACTGGAGTTCTGAGTTTCATTCGGTTTTAGGATAGTATAAAGTTTTTAGAACATAATTTTAGTTTCGAGAATGTTCAAACTATTTTCTTCCAATTTGTACTTCCAATTTTCTGGAAGTTCTGGGAATGTTGTTGGATAACTGTTTTATATTACAACAATTTATATATTCCACTTACGTATTGTAAATATATAACGTGTAAAATACTTTGCACTACAACACTGATCGATCAAGGATTCTACAATGTGTAAAGAACTATGCTGGTATTCTTTTGCATTACATTTTGTTGTTGTGTTTTTTGGGGTTTTTGTTTTGGAACTTTTGAACATGCTTCTATTGCTGGATTGTACTGTATTTTACATTGAACATGTATACAGTATGTAATATGTTACGACTTGTAAAATAAGCAAATAAACAGTATAACTGATCCAAAACTATTTCCATTTTATAAAATTTAACTAAACTAAATGTCTTTAAAATAAAAACAAAGAAGTAAAAAAATATATACATTCAACCATTTAAACAAATGCTAAACGAGTATCTACAACAGGAACCCTGAGCGAGGTAATATAGTTGTGATTACTGTATGTTGCAGTGGGACCCACTGTCGGGACAAATTTGTTTTTGAAAATTTTCACTCTGATAAAATGATGTTGCGATAACTGTGAATGGATGACCCAAACACAATCTTGCAAATACAGCCTTAAAACAACTAAATTTGAACCTTTATTTGGAGCATTTAAGCCTAAGTCGCATACACAGTCCCTTAGGTTCCTAACCGGGTTTGGAATTACGATCAGAGATCGGGGCAGACACGACAGCTAGTGCTTGTATCTCATGTCACGCAGCACTTTTTGTTGGAATGTTACTTCTCTGTTTCATTTTCTCTCAGAAATATTACTGTGAGCTGCATCTCAGCCCCCAAAAGACTCGACTGTAATATGGTGCTTGTGGCACTTGTTGTTACGTTTGTGCATTTACTAGCATCAGCAGCATGCCCCCTAGTGGTCCAGTGGTAAACACACTTAGATCTCACTGCAGTGACCACAGCTTGAGTCCAACTCAGGCCATCGGTTTTGGTATTAATATTGTTTTGAAATCGTTGTTGTAGCACTCGTTAATCGTTATGTCATCATCATAATTACATCAAAATCATTCTAATCCATTACACACCCTAAAACAACGTAATACAAGCGTTGGCCCAACATCTGTATTGTTGCCAAATCAACATCATCACAACACTTTGACAATCAGAAAATCCTGCTGAGATCCCCTAAACCCCCCCCACAACCCCCGCAGTGTCATCTCGGTGCCCCTACACTCATTTTGAAACAGATTGTGTTATCACCTTGGGTTAGATGTGTAAATCATCGTGTGACTCCGCATGTCTCATATTCTCTCTCTCTCTCTCTCTCATTTCTTCTCTTTGTGTCTGATTACAAACAGTTGTTCATCTTTACAGCATACTCATCTCCTTTTAACTAACAAAGCTCATTTTATTATCTAAAAAGGGATCTGTATGAATCAGCAAAAGCAGAGGAGATTAAACATGCTCCTTTTTTTTTTTAGACTCTTCATGAAACTGAATAAAGTCCGAAGCTGAGTTGTGCACTGGAATCCTGAGCAGAGGTGTTGTTGTGCTGCTCTACTCTGTTTAAGGCAGACTGCTGCTTTAGGTCACATGGTAGAATAAATGCTCTGATATGTGGGTGAATAGATATAGAAAAACCTTTTTCTTTGAGTGCTTTGTTAGGTTGCACTACCTACGTGCTAAAGTACAAAAACTCAAGCATGTTCCATGTCAGTGCTGTGGATCAGAAATACAAATTCATATTTTTCAACAGTGATCTTATGCCTTTAAGATTGCCATAAATGTTTTGCATCTCTTTGCCTTTTAAAAAAAATTTGTTTACAGAATGTCCTAGGTGGCATGGCGGCATAGTGGTTAGCACTGTCGCCTTCTACCTCCAGAGTCCGGGTTCGATTCCCGCCTCGGGTCTGTGTGCAGGAGTTTGCATGTTCTCCCCATGCTTGATCGGATTAGGCTGATTGGCGTGTGTGTGTGTGTGCCCTGCGATGGATTGGCCAAGGTTGTACCTCACATCCTGGGATAGACCAGACCCGAGTGAGAGACAGTGTGTAATTGAAAGGAAATTACTTTTTCGGACACAATTAAGAAAAAAAAGCTGCTATTCTGCATGTATCTCAAGTGTATATTGTGTATACACTGTAATTTATACAGCAACACTTCTGATTAGAATTATTAACGGATAACAATGCAATACAGATAATAACATGCAGAGAACAGAAAGCATAGAATTTGAGAAAATGATATGAAAATGGAAATACTAGACCAAAAGCAAATCATATAAACTGTGTATATTTAGAAATGCAGAGAAGGAATGAGTGGCATTTCTCTGTCTTTATTTAGTTACCGAATAAACATCTCCTATGGGACCTGACCTACAGATTAAATGTATTTTACTGTTAGTGTTAAAGTTCCTGTTTATGAGAGAAATACAGTTATTGCTAACATGAAATAAATGACTGCCACCTACTGTTTAAAGTGTGCTCTTACACGACCCTAATGAAAAATGAGCTCTTTCAGGCTGTAACTTCAAAAATGCCTAAAAAGAAAAAAATTGGATTTAAATCAGAAAACACTTATGTTCCTTTGACTGCACAATTACTGCAGTGATTAATAAGTTTAATCTGCAACATATGTTCTAATCCTAACATTGGTGGGAGGGTGGCCTGGTGGTGTAGTGGTTAGCACTGTGGCCTTGCACCTCCATGGTCCGGGTTCGATTCCTGCCTTGGTGTCTGTGTGCATGGAGTTTGCATGTTCTCCTCATGCTTGGTGGGTTTCCTCTCACACTCCAAAATACATGCTGATTGGTGTCCCCAAATTGTTTCCTAAGTTTCCTGCGATAGCCAGGCCTCCTGAGACCCTGTAAACAAGCGGTATAGACGATGAGTGGGTGGTTTCTCATTTTTAAAACAATCATGTCGGATGTATCCTGAATGGTCATTGGAAAAGATGGTACTATACAAATTATTTCCCTGCATCAAGCAAAGACAACAACTAAGGAGATTACTGAAATGAACAGGATTGGGTTAAAAACGCACAGGATCTGTGAGTCCATAAGAAAACTACTCGTTACTGAGACTCATCTCGGCAGTGCGACTCGGCATGTGGTCTGATGAATCCAGATTCCAGAGTGATGTGCGCATCAGGGTAAAAAGGGAAGCACATGAAGCGATGTACCCATCATGCATAGTGTCCACTGTCCAAGCCTCTGGAGGTATTGTTATGACCTGGGGTGGCTTCAGTTGCTCAGGTCTAGACGTTATGTGGTTGACGACCTGAATGTATTGGGTGACCAGGTTATCACATCTATGGAATTTTTCTTCCCTGATGGCACGTGCCATATTCCAGGCCTCAGATTGTGAAAGAGTGCTTCTGGGAGCACGAGGAATCATTTTCACACATGATGTGGACACCACAGAGTCCTGACTGTAATCCCATTGATAGTCTTTGGGATGTGCTTGCTGGAGAAGACTTTATGGAGCATTTTGAGTCTCCTCCAACTCTGGGTGGAAATAAACGTTGTGACATTGAATAATCGCAGAATGTACATTATGGAAAGATCAATCAGAAAGACCACACCTGGTGTTCCTTCAAAGACCACAGTGCTAGTAAAGAAGGCACAGCAGCTGCTCTACGGTGTGATGTTACTCAAGAAAGTAATACTTTACAATTAACTGCTCATTACCTTCACCAGCATCTGATTTTTAACTTTAAGCTTTTTACTTGTTACTATTGCTAAAGGATTTACTAGAAAGCAGTTTTTAAGCCTTGACTTTTGAAGACACTTTTTATGGTACAGTTGCAGGAATGATCCTTTAGATGGCAACATTGAATTCTCTCTGTATTTTCAATCCATTTGATGCTGTTCCTTGTGTGAGAGTGATGTATAGGTAAATATGAACAGAGTTTAATTATAAAAAAGTAGAAAGAACCAGCTGGCTGACAACTTGCATCTAATGGATTCCCTCGTCTTCTTGTACACGTTTGCGATCACTAATGCATGACCTTAAAATTGATTTTCTTCAGATTAATTAGTTCAGGTTTTAGTATATTTTGATGTTATTATGAAGTAGCCAAAGTAAATGAAAAAAAAAAACATTTTTTTATTAAACAGAACATAGAATATGGTCTATTAATAAATGTTCTGGTATATTTTTATGTTCAGGGATTTTTTCTTTTTTTCGGAGTAGAGGAAGATGAAAGGGGAAGTTATTATTCCTGGAAGGGGGAAAGGAGAATTTTTTTAATAATAAGTTTATTTTTATTGCTATGGTGTAGAGTGTAGTGGGGGGAAAAAACTAAATCAGAAGATACACTCTTAATTAAAACATGGCTTTGAAAGGGAATTAATAACAGTATGAATAGTTTAAAGGAGGCTTCTGTGATGCAGTGATATTATTATTCCTACATGATATTACACGGCAAAAACTCCCAGTGATGTTTACTTGGATTATGTTATAATACCAGACCTGCCAGTCATGGGTAGAACCAGCAAACTCAGACCCGAGGCAGAAATCGAACACTCAACCCTGGAGGTGCAAGATGAAAGTGCTAACCACTATGCCATCGTGCTGCCTAAAATCTGACACTTTGAAAATAATTAGCAAAAAGTAAAACAATTAGGTGATCACCAATTATACACCAGCAAAATAGTGACAGGACTGACTGTGTTGCGTCCTTCACTTTGTCAGACAGGTTCAGTGATTTCTTGATTCAACAGGTCTGGCAGTAATCAGGCCAGGGTGTGGCAAGAGAAATTAAACTCAGCTTTACAAAAATCATTCATGATTTAGCCAGGGGGCAATTATTTTTACACATAGGGTAGATATGTACAGGTTTTTGTTTCCCTAATACTGTAAATGAAATTATCATTTAAACCCTGTATTTTGTATCTACTCAGGGTATCTCAATCATATAAGCGTGACAAATATGCGAAAAACAAAAAAAAATCATTAAGGGTGCAAATACTTTTCCACAGCACTGTATTTAAGGGTAAAAAGCAAAGCATTACTGTAAAATCCCCCATCCAGCTGAGTTTTTGCGATTGTTGGTGCTGGCGAGCGGCTCCTGATTGCACAGCTGGTAGTATTATTACAGCCTCCGCTTCTCTCCCTACAACTAAAGTGGTGCAAATGGTTGGAGCTAAAATGGAAAATCGGGAACATGGAAAATCAATATGGTACAAGCCTGGTTTGGACTTCCTGCTGCTCCGCTAATCTGATTGTCCTGGTCGCTTTACATACAGCTATCAGATTGAATATTGCTGTAGGTTCCGACTTTTACTTCTTAACATTTTATATTTTGTCATTCAGTATGTGACGGTAATCCCTCTACAGTCCTTTCACATGATTCAGTGTAGTGTAAAGGTCGCCTTACCTGTAGGTGTTTTCTTTTAAATTGCATTTATAGAGGTGGAATATAATGAAGACTCGGACGGTAATGATAATGTCTTGTGACAGTTTAGATCTGAAACACTTTCAATAAAACCACTTACAGAATCTGATATTATAGTGTACTTAATGTTCATTTTGTTGCAGAAGCTCAGTTTGAACAAAAGCGATAGAAATCTGATTTTAGAAGGAAGATCTCACTAACTCACTCATCTTCTATACCACTTTATCCTGTATTCAGGGTCGCGGGGACCTGGAGCATATCCCAGGAGGCTTAGGGCACGAGGCAGGGTACACCCTGGATAGGGTGCCAATCCATCGCAGGGCATACACATACACACACTCACACACTACGGGGAATTTGGGAACGCCAATTAGCCTAACCTGCATATCTTTGGACTGTGGGAGGAAACTGGAGTACCCGGAGGAAACCCATCAAGCACGGAGAGAACATGCAAACTCCATGCACACAGAGACGGGAATCGAGCCTGGCCGGGAATCGAACCCGGACCCTGGCGGTGCAAGGTGCAAGTACCTGTGGTACTTGTTAGACCTTGTTAGATTTAGACTAATAACTCTAGGGACATTGAGTGAAGAGCAAATTTTAAAGTACCTCGGGATACAAATTTAATCCGTTCCGGAAGAAAGTTCTTAATCAAAAATTCATACCGGAAACGCATTTTCCCATAGGAAATGTAAATGCAGATAATCCATTCCAACCACCCAAAGATATTACCATTATTACCAATTTCCAACACTATAACCATTTTTTTATTGCATATAAAGACCATAACAATCGAAACATGATTGACATGAAAATGAAGTAAGATATGACATCAACAGACATTAAACTCTACTTAAGCTTAATTCATGATTCCTTCGTGCACCATCTGCTTTAAAAACAAAACTAAAAACAACTCCCTTTTCTTCTTGCTACCGTCCTTGCTAACATGATTGGGACCCATGGTGCTGTGTCTTCACTAAATCTTGCACAAAATGCAAAAAAGAAATCAACAAAAAAAATATGTAAACTCTCTCCGCTTGGCTTTCCACTGACGCAAAGTTTTGAACGGCTCCTGGACGTTCACAACTTACCGGCGTCCGATTCGTCTCGGTTCATTCACACCTATGGCAAAATTGCTAAAAATGCTGAGACAAATTTCCTGCGAAATTTTTTTTCTTAAGGTGACAATTTGTGAGGCAGAGCCTAAAGATTTATTTAATGTTTGCTAAGCATTAAGAGTTTTATAATGTAGAGAATTTCCATTTGAACCCATGACCATGAGCCCAAAAAAGGCAAACTTTCTGTGCAGTCTGTATGGGAGCGGCGTAATCTCTCTTTTGTCAATCACTGTGACACTCTGGCTCTCCAGCATTCGTGATCAGGAAAGAAAGCTTGCTGAACGTGATTGAGACTGGGTCAGCATTGTAGCTACCTGTTGCTTGCTAAACTGCACCAAAAGAAATATAAATCAGGGAAAAAAGGGAAATGAAATTTGATGCATCTCATCAAATAAAACAAAAACAAACAAAAAAGCGTCTGTAGCTCAACACCCATTAGAAAAGAAACATTCTATCGTCTCTTTCTCTCTTCTCGTGCAGTTTACGGAGGGAGGGCTACACGGTACAGGTCAACGTCAATGACTACTTGGACATCTACTGCCCGCACTACAACATGAGCCAGCGGGTGGCGCTGGAGCACGGCGTGGCCGAGCAGTATGTGCTCTACATGGTCAGCTACCGCGGCTATCGCACCTGTGATCCGCAGATGGGCTTCAAGCGCTGGGAGTGCAACCGGCCACACGCACCACACGCGCCGATCAAATTCTCTGAGAAGTTTCAGCGCTACAGTGCCTTCTCGCTCGGCTACGAGTTCAACGTGGGCCACGAGTATTACTACATATGTAAGTATGGTTAGCTAATAAAAAAAGTGTACATTTATCTGTAGCTATGTCCGAATTTGATAATTTTCTTTGGTCGTTAATTTGACCCTTTTGAAATGAGGACGGTTGTTTTTGACCAGGCAAAGATTTGTCTTAATGTGCAGTAGTCTCATTTACATTACAGCATTTATCAGACACCCTTATTTAGGGTGACTTCCATTTTATCTTGATCAATTAGGGACCTTCTGGACTATAATCCAATGCCTTAACCACTGAGCTACCCCTGCCCTCTCTGCTAGTCCCTCCTCAGCATCACTGCTATGTGCTCCGGTAACTCATGCTTTGCAAATTAAGCAGTCCTTTTAAAAGCCTAATATGTATGCAGAGTTGCCACAGGGATGCAATATAGTGACTGCTTTAATAGCCAATCTATCGAATGTAATTGGACGGCAGAGTGACAGGAGCTATATTACTGTGTGTGTCTTTTTTTTTTTTTTGCAGCCACACCCACCCATCACCATGGCCACAGCTGTTTAAGACTGAGGGTATTTGTGTGCTGCTCAACACGTGAGTTCTGTTTCACATATAAACGCAATCACACACACACACACACACACACATATGAAGTGTAGCGCACATGTGCAGTATGTCAGATAACAGCCTCAGTTTTAACGGTTTAATAGCTTCTGCCAAAAAAATTACACATACAGTAAAGCTATAAATAATTGATTTTCAGCTGATTTGAGCAACTCCTTAACCTGCCACATGCACAAACCTCAGAATCCAAAGGAGTGTGAAATGTTCTGCACCGGGGAAGGTTCCAGGATCCATCTACAATCTCATTAGACACTCAGTGCTGCCAGTCTCTCCAGGGGAGGCTCAATAATTTTAAAATAGAATCAGGGATGCTGGTGTAGAGAATTTTTTTTTTTTTTAAAAACCTCACTGAGGCACGTCCCAAGGGCTGGAGCTGGCAAACTTTGCATTTATCATACGAGAGGCAGATGCTGATTTACAACACCGACCCGGATCGGTTGAGATGACATTTTAGCTGGTGTTTATTTTTCTGCAGTTTCGCATGCAGGCGATGATGCAGACCAAAACCCCTCTGACTACACAGCCAGACCTAAAATACACAACATCGGTGAGTACACACACACACACACACACACACACACACACACATACAAATAAACACGCAACATTTGCATTACATGAGGGGCGTTCAAGTCAAAGCGGGACTTGTTATGACTTATGAGAGTAATATCCCAGTGCTTGGATACCTTAAAGGTAGAAAGTTTTGAGTCTGAGTCACTTCTGAAACACCGGCCTCCCAGGAACTCCTTTAATGGCCCAAAGATGTGGAAATATCTCAGAGCGAGGTCAGGACTGAGTTGAGTTCCTGTAATGTGCAAGTGGTGCTGGTGAACGATTGCGGGTACAGTTTCCACAGACAGATATGTCTTTTCCTCAAGTCAGCGACAAATCATCTTTTGATTTTCAAGGATCAAGCATTTCACTTGAACATGCCACCTCGGTCATTCATGGATGTATGGTCTTATTTAAAAGAAGTTAAAATGTTTTACTGCAGCTAAGAGTCTCATCACCGTAGAGCACTTGAAGATTTCTGTAAAAGTCATTCGCTTTTACACCTACAGTACGTTCACCAGAAATTCCATCACAAATCCTGGTTTGACTTGAACGCTCCATGTACAGTCGTGGCCAAAAGTTTTGAGAATTACATAAATATTGGAAATTGGAAAAGTTGCTGCTTAAGTTTTTATAATAGCAATTTG
>JAQQZT010000021.1:14164400-14176408 GCA_030068275.1 Clarias platycephalus
ATGTAGAAAGAAATAAAAATCAGGAACCATCATGGAGTTAGAAAGTGTTCTAAAACTTTTGAACGGTAGTGTGTGTTTATGCAGCAGTGCAATGTATAAAATCACACAGATGCGGGCCAGCAGCTCTGCTCAATGTTCACATAAGGTAAGTCATCAGAATCTCACACAACCGTCTCTAGAGTTTACTCAGAATGGTGCAATAAAGAAAAAACATAGAGCAAGCAGCAGTTCTACAGATCCAAGCACCTTGTGGATGAGAGCAGGCAAAGACCGGATTAGTTCAAGCTGCCAGAAAGACTACAATATATAAATAAGTATTCTATGGAGTTGTGGTGAACAGAAAAGCATCTCAGAATGCACAACACCTGAAATTATGTTGTTACAATGGCAGAAGACCACTTTGAGTTCAATTTCAGAACAGAAGGCTGAGACACACCTGATTTCTGCCGTGGACCACATATGGTAGGATCAGAACCTGGCATCAGTGAATCTATAACTCATCCTGTCTTGTCTTTCCAATCCAGGCTGGTGGAGGTGGTATAATGGCGTGGGGAATGGGTTATTGGCACATGTTGGCCCTGATAATACCAATAATACCAACCAATCATCACTTGAAAAGTCTTCATGAATTGCATGAAGCATCTCAGAGCAATGTTTACAACATCTTGCAGATTCCATGCCATGAAGAATCGAGGCTGTTGTCAAAACACGATGTTGCCACAAAGATTTCCTTAGATTTCTCACTCACACATGCACAAACATAGCTGAATCGCTCCCTCAGCTTATTGGATTTGCCGCTCGGTGCAACACAGAAAACCCTAATTAGAGACATTCACTGCAAGTGTGGATCTGTTGCCACTTACCTGTCCCTCACTCCCTTCACGGACCAGTGCAAATGTACCCCCGCCGCATGAGGCTGTGGACTACCCCGAACTTTAAAACATTACTGGCGTTCGAAAAGAGTAAAAAATGTAAACAATCGGTGGGGGGGAATTTTTCATAAAACATGGGATTCAAGGGCATCTGCCAATATGACGGGATCTCTAATCTGCCGAGATGTGCCTAGCATCAAGCAAGACCACCAGGCTGTTCCAATCACTGCGCGACTCCTTGATTACATTCATGTCAAGCATAGCCTTGAGTTCATCACAAATCCCATTTTCAGGATAAAACATGTCAGAACATTCCTTCTGCAACTTGCCAATCTGCTCTCACTGTGATGTGAGATGTGGTCTCCACAGGAGACCAGAGTGAATTGAGCTGCCTCTCTCCACAGATTTAAAAGAATGAGGTGGTGAATTTTGAGTAAATCGCCTCTATAGTATCCCTTTGCTGGATGTGTCTCCAAATCGCTGAGTGACCTCAAAGAGTCCCAATTTAGAGCTCAGCATGAGTAATGAAACAAAGACCACATTTTCGGGTGTAAATTTTCCTAAGTGATTACAGCCAGGATTGCTGTCCTTGAAACTGCAGCAAAGTCTGCTGTGTTTTAACAGAACCAGTCTACGAAGTATTGCTCTTAGGTCAAGAATATACTGAATTTCATCTCTGCTGGTAGAAGGTCCCGTCTCCCAATTTACATGAATGATGTCTGGGGCACCACTGGGCTTTCCGTTGTGTAATAATTCAAAAGGTGAAAGCCTTGTGGCGGATTGCGGAACGTCTTGTATTACAAACAACAGGGGTTCAAGTCACTTGTTACAATTTTGAGTGTCGTCATGAATGAGCTTACGAATAATGTTGACTAATTAAATTGATAGATACTGGTGCAGAGGGATGTAATCCTCTGTGAGTGACACTGGGGAGTGGCACTGGATCCAATCTGCTGAACCTTTGTGACAGACAGACAGTGAATTGCTCTAGCACCATCAGTTTGATCACTTCCTGCACAAAGGAAGTCTTTTGCCAACATCCCCCAGCGACAGGTATCTAATTAATGTTAATGGAATGATAATGAGAACATACACTGCTGTTGTTTTGGCATGCTGCAGGTGCTCCTGGACTAATTTGGTGTTGTGGAATCACTCTAGTCATGTCAGGGTTCTCCAGAATGTCCAGCTGTTGGGCAACACTTGACCGCAAAAACAGCTACAGTACGTATGTGTTTCAAGCTAACCACAATCACTGTGGCCGGCACAGAAAGGTCGGTGAACACCTGGTGATCGACCTGGGGCCCATGTTGGTGAGGTTGAGTTGGCGGAACACCTCTGGACAGCACCAAGCTCCAAGGACATGCCCGGCCTCCGCTTGTGCCAGCAGCAGAATCGTTACTCGACAAGCTTTTCCTCCAGAGTTTTTACTTCTTGTGGAAATCAGTGCACAAAATATTGTGGCTGAATGTGCAAATGCCCAGAGTCATCACACCCCGGGTTGTGGAATTGGAGGTTGGTCATACTGCCCTTAGTTCTTCCTAGCATGGATTCCACACAGTGGTGGTCTACTCCATGTTGACGTCCATGCGCCAAATCATACGGTCATGAACTGCTGTGTTGGACTTCCAAAGTGGCAACATTTAAGTACTAAGTAGTATAAAAAACGTTAACTAAATCTAATTACAGCCTACCCAGAGTACTAGGTTTAAATCATGATTGTCTCAGTGTGGTGTAAAGTAAACCGAGTGGGATATTTAAAGAAATCTACATCTGCATTTCATACAAGTTATGAATTGATGTAGAAATGTGAGATGCTGACTATGCTGCCACAAGCCACTGTAAGTGTAATGCTGCACCTGCACCTGTATCTGTGTCTTTATGTACCATAAATACTCTGCGGGAAGGCCGCGGAAGTACAGTGAACTCACAGTTATTGTCAGAAACCAGTTTAGGCAGCCATTATAAGATTTTCCTAAGCATGGTCAGTGAATCCATTCCTTTCAATCCTGTGGTCATTTTGTACTAATTTTCTGTAATAATTTAATTGCTTTCATTTGCTTAATGTTGTTTTTATGCTTTATCCAGTCTCTCTTTTTCTTTACTCACTTTACTGTTTTGCAGCTAATAATCAGCTTTTTTCTTCTTCTTGCTGCTACATCTGCAATGCATCCAACAGCTGGGGTGAATGCACAAAAACAACCGCACCCAAGCATTCACCCACACCCTTATAACCACACACACACACACACACACACACACACACACACACACACACACACACACACACACACACACACACACACACATTAAGAATCTGCTCACACTCAGCACTGTTTAATCCTAATACTTAAGTGCAGAGACGGATCAGCACATTTTCCTGTTACAGAACAGTGAAGCAGTAACTGCTTTCAATAAAGCATTAATGAGTTTGTAATCAAAGTGTCCTATGTATGTATGAATATGGGACATAGTGAGGGAGTGCCTGAATGAGACAGGCTTTAAATGGCATTTCATTTTCACGTAATTACAAAAAACTTTTTCTGCATAGCATATTGTAGTTATGAGGGACGTTCAAGTGAAACTGGGACTTGTGATGAAATTTCTGAGGAATGAAGGGGTAAAAGCGACTGACATTTACAGGAGACTTTAAATAGAGTACAGTGATGAGACGTGTAGCTGTAGCAAAATTAGAACGTTGCATTAGAGTGGTGCAAATGTTTTAAAGAAGACTGTACAACTGAGCACATTGCAGTCATTCCCATGAGCAATCAGCAAGTGGAACAGCCTGATCCTTGAAAATCGAGGATGGAAGAGACTCATCCGTCTGTGGGAACTGAACACACAGCGATTGACCAACACCACTTACACATTACAGGAACTTATTGCAACATCTACTGTACAGTCCTGACCTAGCCCTGAGACATTTCCTGGGAATTCCTGGGAGGCCAGCGTTTCAGACATGAAGCAGGCAGACCGATCATGGCTCTGGCATACGGAGAAAGCTTTCTACATTTATGGTGGAACTCTAGGATGTGCGCATTAAGTGTATCAGTGTATGAGTTTTTTTTCTCATAACTGTGTTCTGTTATTCTGCGCAATCAAAAATCCCAGTTTGACATGAATTCCCCTTGTAAATCAAACTGTCTTACATTTAATGCTGGATTTATTACTTCTCCTTACTCAAGCCAATATCACAAAAGAACAAGTTTAAAATCATAAATAACTGAAACGCAGCACTGTTTTAGGCAAACTCCACCCGGCATGTGTTTAATATTTAACTTTGCTCTACATCCCAAACTATCTGGTCTTGAGCAAGAAGAGATGAGTAAGCAACACAATGAACTGGCTTAAACTGTGCACACTCACACACAAAAAACATTAATCTCACACATTTACCCACACTTTTGAGATTATACTTAAGGCTTTTAATCATTTATGCATCCTGTTATAATTATAAGAAAGAAAGAAAGAAAGAAAGAAAGAAAGAAAGAAAGAAAGAGGAAATAGATGAAAGCAAACAATGCATGGAGGAGGAGGGGGGAATTATGAGTGATGAATATGCTTTATTTAAAAAAAAAAAAAATCTGAATAGAGAATATTCCTAAAAAGTAACATCATGAATGACTAGGGCAAGGACAAGAAAGAATGTCGGAATAAAGTAATTGTAAATGTTACAGCCTGCTAAGACCTGGCCAAAAAGGAAGCAAACAATAAAACTAGGAAAGTGGGTGATGAAGGAGATGAAGTAGTGTTATGACCAATAAAAAATGTGCATAGAGAGGGGGTTGAGAGAAAGATGGCGAAAGAGGAAAACAGATTGGAGGGGAAAAGTAGAATTTAAGAACCACACTTCCCAGCCACATACTGACAGACTATAATTTGGACATTCCAAGAATAGCCAGTAAATGGGAAGGAGGAGGAGAAGGGAAGTTGGGGCAAACATCACAACATACACTTCTCATTCATTAGCATACACACAACACACAGCGAGTGTATATATAAGTATATAAAATTCTGCATATATTATACCACAGCACTTGGGTAACAATGGAGACGCAGATGAAGTATGTGAGGATCCACGTGCACAAACATAGTCTGGTGTGAAAACACAAGTAAAACACACAAGTAACAGCATAAAGTGTATCCTAATTAACACAGTTGATAAATCAGAGCAACAGGGAGAGACTAAGAATTTAACCAAAACACAAGAATGGCGTTAACAAGGTTTGACATTGAATTCATTTCCACGTTATATAGCTGAGAGCAAGGAAGTGACCTGGAAATGGGCGAGAACCTCAAAGAATCTTTTGATCAACGTGAACTGACTTGAGTTCTTATCACAGTACCCCTCTTTTAAATAATCAAAAAGTCCTCTGATGGACCATAGTATCTTACATTTTTGACATCTTGCAGCTGCACTTATCCAGAGCAACGTAAAGTTATCTCCATTTGAGCAGTTGAGGTTTGGAGGCCTTGCTCAAGGGGTCAACAGTGAGCTTGGTGGTGCTGGGGTTTGAATCTGTGACCTTGCGATCGGTCATCCAACACCTAAACCACTTAGCCCATGACATGTATGGCAGCAGTGAAGTTCTTCCACCCCATTCTGCCATGACCAGTTTCTGTAGGGTTCCCCATGTCTGCTGATGTTTTTTGGCTTCAACCACTATGATGGGTCTCCATGTTGTCTTTGGCCATCCTCTCTAGTGCTTGCCCTCAAGTGTCCAAAAGAGGGTTGTTTAGGTTGTTCCCTAATTGTAGCCTTGTTTTCCTAGTGGTAATTGGTGAGCCAAAAAGACTTATAGGATTCTTCTTAGACTGCTTGTGTGGAAGGTGGACAGCATGTGTTTTTCATAGTATCTGTAGTAACACTTCTTAAAATATTTTTCTTGCAGTCTCCATAGTAGTAGCAAGTTTTGCTAAAGCTAAAAGACAGCAGGCCTTAGAAAACCTTTTACTGAAACAATTACTATTATGCTTCTGTACTATTATACAGGTGGTAGGTACAGTAGGTATGACGTTTGGATAAAACTAAAGACATATTAGATATAATCATAAGAATATTACCAGGTATTCATTGTGTCTCAAGGCTATTATGAAAGTGATCTTATACTCATCCCTTTCACAAATCCCAATGAGACTATGGGTTATATGTAAGTCAAGGGCCATGCAACTGTCCCGCACTGAAAGCACTAATGGTAGTAGATATAAATGGGTAGCACTTTAGACCACTATAATTAATACAGGGTTTCAATCCTCCATCTTTTTTTTCTACAAAGACGAACTGCTGTGGTATGAGAGATGGAAGGATGACTGTACCCTAACGATAGGGTTCTTAGAACATTCCCATCTGTTGCCCTTGACTTTATTTAATTGTAGGGGTCAAATGTTGAGATGAATAAATAGATGGTTGTTGACTTCAGCAGGAGCTCAGTAGATGACAGCTGTGTAACTGTGGAAAGTCAGATGCTTCAAGTTTCTTGATGTGGAAGAAAGACTTTTAATACCACCTGTCTGGCCAAAAAGACCCACCTGCAATATCACATGCCTCCCTCCCATCCTCATCTCATCCTCCCATTCTCATGTGCTATTGTATGGGAACTGCTCAGTCTTATAGTGGATTGTGAGAACAGCTGAAAAAGGTCTCCATCAGTGTCTCTTACAACAACCACGACATCCACAAAGCCACTAGTATACAAACAGTGCCTTTCACCCTTCCCATGGATTCTGGCAGAAGATACAGTACAGGAGCATTAATACTTTACCACCACCAGCAGACTAAGCAACAGTTTCTTTCCTCAAGCAGTCAGATTACTCAACATCCTGCTACAGTATGTCTCAATATTCTCCTGGGCTAATCAATCACCTAGCCCAGTATGACTCAAAATGTTGCACACCTACACTTGACAAAGTTGCATCAGTCATAATGTTATTCATAGAACTAATTTTTCCACCAAAATTAATTCTGTATTTATACACTGTTCAGCCATAACATTAAAACCCTTAACTTTGAAGCCACCTTGGTTTGGGGCTTCCTCTTATGCCACTGGGGCAGGCCTGTCCCCTTGGTATCTGCTCCATAGTGCCTCTGGATGTGTGATGTGTCTGATACCAGGACTTTGGCAGCAGATCCTTTGGGTGCTGTGGGTTGCTGGATGTGGCCTCCTTGGATCAGACCTGGATGCTTGATTGGAGTGGGATCTACAGTAGGTAGTTTGGAGGCCAAGTCAGCGGCTTTGGGCTCTTTGCCTGCTGGGCCCCGTAGTCTGCTATCTGCTGGGTGTTCTGGTGCCTTTCTTAATTGTGGCCATTATTAACTTTTTTTTGCCAAATTGGCCTTTGGTCCATGCGGCATGGATGAGCCTTGGGTGACCATGATCTTGTCACAAAGTAGTTGGTGATCAATTTTGTACAGTTCACCTGGCAATAGTGTTCCTGTTAATACTAATCAATCAGTTACAGCTTATTGTCCATGCTCTGTGTATTTATTGTCATGTATGTTTTTTTTTTCTTGCACTGCTGTGTTTTTGCATTTTATGTTGTCTTGCGTACTCTTACTGTATGGTACAGGAGAAACAACATTTTGTTTCAATATATATATAAGCTAATGACAATAAAACACAATATGTCAATATTTATTTACAACAATCTAAAGTTACCAGTTGCCCTTTAGAGTGAACCAAATTTGACAGCAGACACCAGTACCTAACATTATCCTAACACATGTTCTGTTTTGGAAAGAAGGTGGAGATGATCATAGGCCTTTGGTGCTGCAATTGCATGTGGAGTACTGTATTATTTTGTGCAGCACTTCATCAGCCTGTGCCACTAGTGATGTCATAATCAGTGAGTCATCTAGTTACTGTATGGGTGAAAAATACTTAATTTAACAGTCCAAAAATAAAATAATAACACACTTCTTAAATACATAGAAATGAAAAATAAGGATAAGAAAGATGAATGCAAAAAGCGAAGTGTGACTAAATGCTAAAATAAAATGACTTTTAGATACACAGTGCCTATGCAGCTCTCCCTGATCTTACAAAGGCTGAGAGGGCTGTGTGGCAATGAGGTGTGTGACAGGAAGGTTGGTATTTAATAGGGCCACTGAGCTCAAAATGAGTGCATCTATCACTGCAGCCACTTAATAAGGACAGGCACACCAACAATAAAATTTGTTTGGGGTTTGAAACCCCAAACCAAGATGGCTTCACCCCTCCCTCCACCAACTCCTTATTCTCAGATGCATTCTCAGATGCTAGGCTGGCAAAAGAAGTAATGTTTAGAATTAAGTCATAGCATAATATGTACAAAAAACAAGGCAGACAAAGAGAGAATAAACCAAAAGCTTTTAAATGTTTTTTTTTTATTTTTTATAATAGAATAATAGAATAATATCTTAAAGGGGACCTATTATGCAAAATGCACTTTTTAGTAATTTTTAGACATAGTGTGCATGTACAGTACAAACAAAAACATGAGGAAAAATCCTGCTTTTTGTCCTGTTTCTATTTTTGTATTGGTCATAGTTTAAACAAACCAATATTGTGACCTCATATAAGGGGATACCCCTCCCCTGCCTTATTGCTCAACTGTGCTTTGCTCTGGTGGAGAGATGAGGATATGAAAACAAAATTAGTTTGAGGGTATTTCAAACACTTTAGGGGAAGCTCAGAGACCTGGGTGAACTCTTATATAAATAGTAAAATATGGGACCTTTAAATCACAAATATTTCCACACATGATAATTTAATCCAAATTAACTGCTCCGAGTGGTTTAGGGGTTACATTTGCATTTTTAACATTTCTGGGACACAACCCTAGAGATCTTTGTGTTGGCCGCTTTTCTTCAGGTCTTCAGGTAAAAACTTAGCATCCTCTTTTCTTCCTGGGAAAAAAAGAGAGCTACATTTCTCATATTCTGTTACATGTTCTCTGTTCATCCTCAGACTTTTCTGACATCATCAAAGAGGTACAGTAAATTGGCATCTCTGTATTTTCCTTATGTTATATTAGCATGCAGTTTTAAAAGACCTTAGTGTGATTATTGACTTCAGTGTCGGATTAAAATTTTGAATGATTATTCATTAAATTTTATTTTATTGCAGAAACACTGCTAAACTACAAAATGTGTTATGGTGTTACAGTATGTGGAACAAAACCAACCCCGTGTTTTTTTTTCTACCTGTAGGTTTAACTGAGGTACATAACTAGGATCCAGTAGTACAGTATAGTGTGAGTAAGATAATTTGCACATTGCACCTCGTGAATGGCCTCAGAAAAGTCCAGATCTCACTCCATGTGATTTTTTTTTCCTGTGGGTCCACTCAAAGGAGGAGGTGTATGGGACAAGAACTCGCACACTGGAGGACTTGGAGGCACGGATTCAGGAGTTTATCAGCAATATCCCAAACGACTTCCTTCACAAGACTGCATTCTATCCCAGGCCATTGGAGGAAACTGGTTGAAATTTAAAGATTTGCTTTCATTTTCCTATGTTATAATGTACAATTTGTTTCAATAAATTAGTATTAGAAATATGCACTTTATTACCAATATTTAATGCCTAGTTACTGTAGTAGTACTACTAACTGTCAATGACTAGGGGGCACTGATGGCTCAGTGATCTGCCATGAAAAAGGCTGGGATGCGGCCATTGGATGTGGGTCAGGAAGGACATCTGGTGTTAAACCTGTGCCAAACCCAACAACTGTCAATCACTAGGGTCTTGCCCCACTGTACCTAAGGAAACTGTCTATTATGATCTGTGACACTTGTTTTATTAAACTATGCAAGTCATTTTTAACTATGTACCTAGAGTAATAAGACTTTTTTTCTGTCAAAACTATAGATAGACTTCCAGTACTGGGAAAACCTTTTTCTTTCTTTATTTTTTCTTGCATTTTGCTGAACAGTTTTTCTCTTTACAGACCTGCAGCTCATCACTTTTTGGCTCTCCAAAAAGGAGAAGACCCATTTGTTGTGGGGCTAATGATCTCAAGCACCAGGAAAGCAAGCAGAATCCTGCGAACAGTGAGAACCATTCAGCCATGCTACCCTTTTGTAGGATGTTACTGTATCCAAGGCTTCAGTGGTGATCAGAAGGTGCTTTCCAGGTACAGTAGCTCCATAGGGTGTGCGTTTGATCTGACCTGTTTACCAGGCATTAAGAAAAGGAAATGAAAAGGTGTTAGTATTTCTAGCACTATTTAGTAATATGAGATGAAATTACCCACTTGTAGCCTCTCAAACCTCACCAGTACACATTGATTCCTCATTTAGGATTTTTAAAAGGGCCTTCTTTGCACACTTGTGTACTGCACCACTATATTGAAGTGGATTTAGAAGTGATCTCACACCTTCACTAAAACCTATTTTGTTCAGAGAGCAGCAGGGCAGATAGAAATAGAGATAAGGTTGAAATCCTTCACTGTCTCTAGTTGCATTAAGCAGCAATATGTTTAATTATGTAAAATAAATCTCTTAGACATTAATGAAACAAGTATAATTACCTAGTGTAGATAATAAGCTAATGAAAGTCTAAAATTGACATACTGTACACTGGATTTTATATGAAGCTACGGCAAGTAATTGTTTAATTTCAGCATAATCTATTTGTTGTCTTGTGAAATTTGTTGTATGTTTTTGGCAAACTTGGTGAGAGATTACAGTGTACGCTGTGGCAATCCCAGACAACAGTGTAACTGATGCAGTGTTAAACGCAAACCAAATTCATGACGGATTTACTATTTAAAGGTCTATATAATAATGTATTATGATTATTATTTACTTTTAGAAGAATATTGTGATTCTTTCATGTGCAGTATTGTGATTTATAATATTTATATTTATATATTTATTTATAATATTTATATTATAATTATAATATTTATACTATTACAATATTGTCAATATTGTGATTCTTTCATTCTTTTCATGTTGGAAACTGCAGAGTTCGCTGACATAAAAGAGATAAATTGTTGTTGACCTTCACAAATCAGGTAATGGATCTAAAAATTGCTTAAAACTATGGGAAAGACATCTGAGGAAAATAAATTCGAGTTTGCTGCCTCTGCCATGAGATTAAAACTTGACGATGAATGGATCTTTGAAAAGAAATCAATACTGACATCACTGTTGGAACACAAAAATCGATGGTCATCCCAGTCTCCAGAATTCAGCTTCATGAAAACTTATGGTCAGAACTGAAGAGACCATCCACATAACAAAAAGGGCTTGTGTCTATAAACCCATCCATTATCTATACTACGTATGATTTGTAAGGTTGCAGAGGGCCTGAAGACAATCCAAGACACCCTGAATGGAACTCCAAGCCATCACAGGACATAATAGCACATAATTTAGAAGTGCCAGTCAGCCTACAGCAGATGTCTTTAGACTGTTGGAGGAAACCAGAGTCAGTACTAGCTTTTAGGTTTCAATGTAAATTTTAACTGTAAATGTTAGATAAAGATAGAAAATTGTTGAAGATTTATGGAAATTCTATTAAAATATATTTTTTTTATTTCTTAAATACTAATGTTGAGGTCAAATTGCAAATTTGACAAATCAACAAATTGAGGTTTTGTGCTTGCTACCCCTCTCCCAGTAGGTATCTTGGGAAAACGCAGGGCCAGACTAATTCTGAAATCAGTTGAATCATTGAACTGCACATGGATTTAGCTTACATTTCATTCACATAGAGCCAATGTACACATTTAAATCTAATAAAATCAAATATTTGTTCCAGTGGGATTTTATTAGACTAATTTTAGGATTTACCAAAGTGCAGTGATGACATCACAATCACAAACAACTATCCTGAATCAATTCTCATACTATATAGAATGACGTAAACCTGGCAACCTTACAAGCCCTGCATTTACCTATAATGGACACTGCAAGAAAGGACACTCTTGTGTGTGAATGAGAGGGACCCAAGAGGAACGGTGAGGCTACAGGGAAAAGAGGTAAAGAAGGTGCAGGATTTTAAGTACTTAGGGTCAACGGTCCAGAGAGTGTTCAAAGGAGGTGAAGAGGCGGGTACATGCAGGTTGGAATGGTGTCAGGTGTGTTGTGCGATAAAAGAGTATCAGCGAGAATGAAAGGAAAGGTGTACAGGACAGTGGTGAGACCAGC
>JAQQZT010000021.1:14176508-14189626 GCA_030068275.1 Clarias platycephalus
GAGGACATGAAGTTAGTTGGTGTGAGAGAAGAGGATGCAGAGGATAGGGTTAGATGGAGGCAGATAATTCGCTGTGGCAACCCCTGAAAGGGAACAGTCGAAAGACAAAGAAGAAGAACACTGCAAGAAAGGGTGGGGTTAATTAGCATATTGACACATAGCCTACAAATGAAGCTAATTCTTCATTTACATTTAAAATGTATACTCTGCTTGGACAAATAAAAGTCCTACACACCACTATTTCATTTCACCATCATTAGCTTTGATTAAAATGTGGTGGCCAGTTCATGTGTGAAAATGATTCCTCGTGCTCCCAGAACGAGTCTTTATTTAAGTCCTGGAATATAGTTGAGGGAAGAAAACTCCATAGATGTGATAACTTGGTCATTCAATAAATTCAGTCATCAGCTGTCTGCATTTTATTGTCACATAACGTTGCTGAGCCTTGACCAGTGGATATGCCATACATGACATGCATCACTTCATGTGCTTCCTTTCTTACCCTGACACACCAATCGCTCTGGAGTAAGGTCAATCTGGACTCATCAGACCACATGACCTTTTTACAGTTTAGTCCCTGTGAGTCGAGGGTTCGGCACTATCCTTCCAAGTTTTAATAATGGGTAAATTTTTTGGCCAGGCAGGGTATGTGTATTTAAGTTTTATGTTAAACATTTACTTTTAATATTTCCACTAAAATGAAAAACTGTCATTTGAGGTACAGTATGTTGTGGCAAAAATTTAGATGAATTGATCCTGAGAGTGTTTCAGTCATCCGTGTCTGCTGTAGCTTTAATTTCCTGTTCTTGGCAGTTCCCGACAATGATATTTCCCCTATGTATATATGAGTGTGTGTGTATGTGTGTTTGTGTGTGTGGTGCTCTGCGATGGAATGGTGCCCTATCCATTCATGTTCATGGGAAAGAAAAAATACAATAAAGGAAATTAAGTGAGTGACATTGAGTTTTTATTTATTTTTTTTGTTTGTAAATATACATATATAATGCATCTTAGCCTCTTATTAAACATTTAAACATTGTATTTCTTCCATTATAAAACTCATACCATTATTATTATTTCATTCCTCCATTGTTGACTTTTTCTCTACAAGATTCATCTTAACCACCAAACCCAGTCCCTGGACTCTCTATATGACAAACCCAGCTGGTAGGAGTAACTCCCTCAGGCTTGAATCCAGGCAGCCATGTGTGTTTGATATTATTTGTGTTGAATTTCTAAGTAACTGCACGAGACTCTAAAGTTTCTTCACCACTTGAACCCCCTGATACTATTGTGTTGTATTGTACCTTCACATGTGTCCCAGCACTGGGTAAGCCACATCGGCCACTTTCCATTACTTCATGGTGCATAATGTTTCCTTTCGCAATATGTAAAGTAGGGATTATGTGCAAAACATTTCGCTCAGTGGTGCACCAGTGGATGTATGACATGTGCAAAACCTCTCCCTACCCAAATCCACAAAACAGTGCCATGGCAATTGGATTCAAAACATCAAATTACGCCAGAGTAACATAGCATTCAATTACACTGAATTGGTATTTATGTAAGTTTTATGTAAACATCAGTATGTAGCTTTTATAGATTCTTAGGCCACTCTGTAAGGAATATGATCTTACAAGCAAACCGGTGAAAGAACATTTCATAACATAAGCTGTGCCCATTTCCCAGCGTCAGTTAACGCAGTCTTTCAAATCAACATGCGTTCCAAGAATGTGCCGTTTTTGTCGCTGTCTCTTGAGCACACTAATAATAAATAAATGCACTTAATAATAGTTTCAAGGATTGAATTACAGGATGTCAGGAATTCAGAGGCTAGATTCAAACTTTCTTTTAATAAACATACTAAAATAGAAAAAAACATATTGAATAACATTTAACAGACACTAGAACTGTAAGTGTAGTGGAAACAGAAACAGTGGCAAACACAAACTTCAAAATAAGAGTCCCAAACATCACACAAGTACTGGAGACATACTACTGTATTGGGTGTGTCTCAATTCCGGGGCCGCATCCTTCGAAGGATGCGGTCTACACAGTTCTCGTAGGCTTGTGGCCTTTGCTGACTGCAAACCAAAGGGCCGAACCAAAATGAGACGGTCTGGTCTACAGAGGATTTCCTTTTTTTCCCGGTTGTTTCTGCCCTTACCATCATGTCAATGTAATATGGAGCAAAAATAATGTATACACCGATCTAGGAAAAAATAAAACAGGTTGTGGCAAAACAGGTCAAATGCGGGCCGTTGGGTAACGTCATGTAATACCACTTAACCACGTTTTACAAAACCCTGTTTCTCATGGATCAGATTTCTGACAATATCTCATCCAGTCTCTTCCCGATTTGAAAGAAACTTTGTGATGAATTGGGCTGTGAAGGATCCACCATTGGATCTTTGGTTATCAGGGGAAAGAAGGCTGCTTTTGAAGGAGTCTTCAAAATTTGACAGCATTAGTCATGACACTACGACATAATCAATCTTCAAATTTGTCCTTTGAAGGATGTTGCCAGGAGGTGAAATATAATGAATGTCTTGGAAGAACCATGAAATAACCCTTAGAAATAAGACATGGATCCCAAAAGGCTGCACCTTTTCAGGTAGACCAGGACAGCGACTCCACCATCCGATACTGACTGTCCCCACGCCCAGACTTTGTGGAGCAGTGTTGGTGTTGTGCATGCACTGAGAATGGTGAATTTACTTTGGACATGAGCTAAAGCTGAACTTGGCATGGGCATGAAGAAAATCAGACAAAAGGAGCCATTTTAAGGGCCTATGGTGAGAGATTGACTGAGGCTCCGTAGGAGCTCAAGGCTTAAGAAGCTGCTTTGTGGGCCTTTGGGAATAAAGAAGTTAAAATGTCCTTGAAAAATAAAGGTTGCTTATATCTGCCTGGTTTCCTCAGTCACTGTTCTTTTTATAGTCAGTGCCACCACAACACACACCCCTGTAGTGGCACAAGGCACTGGCACTGTGAACCATGCACAGAGCAATAAACACAACCAGATGCTGCAACTGACTGGCTAATGTTAGCTATGTAGGCAATATTATTCATAAATTCCACAACAAGGGTAATATTATTTTGACAGCAGACTAATTCAGGACTGAAATATGTTTAGAAGGGGAAAAAAAACAGTTCTGCATCACCTTTGAGTCATTCAAATTGTAGAGTGTGTGGCACGATGATGTAGTTGTGATGACATACGAAGCAGTGGTTAGCCCAAACATAGCTGAAACTGCAAGGTTTGTTTCATGCCAAGTTCATCTACATGAACAATAACCCACTGAATTTGTGGATCCTAGATTGAGACTAATTTATTTGTGATATGTTCCTAACAGCACAGTGAAATGATTTTTTCATATATCCCAGTAAGGGGTCAGAGTGCAGAGTTAGCCAGCATACAGCACCCGCGGAGCAGAGAGGGTTAAGGGCTTTGCTCAAGGGCTGGACAGGGCAACTTGCTGTGCTGGTGCTTGAACCCCCAACATTCCAATCAGTAGAGGCTTAACCATTTGAGCCACCACTGCTCCATCTTAGCTGTTTAACCCAATGGAAAATTCAATTCTATTGTATTTATGCATGTATTTCAAGAATAGACAATATAAGTAAACAGCTTTACAGGAATATAAATGTAGATTGGGAGACAGGAGGCCCCGCTGGAATATAAAAGCTCACTGAGACAACATAAGTGATAGACCTTGAGAGGAACCAGACCCTGAAAAGCTTCTCCATTATCATCTGGGTGAAAGCAGTTAGTGGGATTATGAGTCATTTCTCATGCACATCTGTATTCTGTGAAGTCTTACAGTGATAGGAGTGCTGAAAAGGTTTTCAGTATGAGCATCAGGGTCATTTTGTATTTCCTTAGTTCAAGCTTGAGGGCAACAAAAGAAAGCTTGTACAGCTGCTTGTGTAATGGCACACCTCAATTTTCCCATGCTATATTTTCTTATAATGTGAATGCATTGATTACTAATGATCAAACTTTATCAAAGTAAATAAAGGATTGTCTAGGCACACATTGGAACGCATAAGCAGTATGAGTTCCCTAGTTCTACCCTGATTATGGGTCTGTGTGTTTGGGAGTGAAGGTGAATACAAATGCAATCTGGGTCTCCAGTCTCAAAGAAAAAGCCTGGGGGAAAAAGGCCTTTTTCCATTTTTTTTTATTGTTAGAGGCTTAAACAAGCAAATCAGATCAGCAAATTCTCCTAATGTGACCTCAAGAAGATCCCCTCCCCTGGCTTGTTACTCAACGTTGCTGTTCTCTGGTGGGGTGTGGCTCAGTATTAGCTCGTTTATAGCTAATAGACACTGAAACAGCATGTTCAGATGAGGAGTAAAATAAAAGCAGTTAGAGGTGTAAAATTATGGATTATCTGAAAGCATTTCAGCTGGAGGCATATTCTGTTCAGCTCTGAAAGCTGTGTTAACCAATGTGGGACCTTAAAAGCAATTGGTTAGGGTATTACATTTATACATTGCAGCAAAGGTATAACCTTTGCTGCAATCGCTTGCAATGGTAGATGGTAAAATATTTCTCTGGAAAAAAAAAAAAAAAAGACATCATTATGGGGGGTAGAGTGGTGGCTCAGGTGATTAAAGCTTTGGGTGGGTGATTTGAGGTTTGGGTGTTTGAGCCTCTCCACCACCGGGTTGCATGTATTGGGCCCTTGGGCAAGGCACTAACCCTATGCACTTATACAGTTTAAAACTCAGTCACTAAGACCTAGTGCATCCCAAACCTGGATGAATGGATGGGTTGCGGCAGGAAGGACCTCCAAAGTAAAACCTGTCCCAATAACCTACGATTTGAATAATCCAATGAGGTGACCCAAAAGAAAGAAAAAAAAAGTACTCAAAAAGGAAAAAGAAAAAAGAAAAAAAGGAAGGAAGAAGAAGGCAGTGCATAATTGGTATTCACATTAGATTATTTGCTGTAAAGGCAGAATGTTTTGGAACCATATTCCTGGAAGTGCAAAAATGTTTTACTTCAATTCAAGTTAATGTCTATATCATTTTTAACAACACACAAAGAAGCTGGCATAAAGGCTTTCCTTCCCAAAGCAGAAGGGTATACAGGAGCAAGGTTAGGGTTGCATTCTTTCTATACACAACAAGAAAACTGAAGTCTAAAGCATGTCAGGATATACAGAATGTAAGAAATATGTCTTTGATATTTGTAAGTGCTTATTGATTGACAGTCAAGGGACAGTCGTGCTCCTCCCAGCACCTGGAGTCAACAAACTCTGTATTGTTTTCTACCTGGTTTCAAAGAGGAATTGGTTCAATTCATGCCTTTCAAAGGGTCTGCTTTCAGCCACAGGAATCCAGTGCAGCAGTGGAGTGACATGGGTGAACTTCCAAGAACCTACTGGAGCCTATAGAAAGACCAGTCAGGGTTGGAACTAAAAATCGACAAACACCTTAAGCTAACAGATAATAGCCAAATGAACATATACTGTAGTAGGATAAAAGCAAGTCTAATCGAGAGGTTGAGATGGATGCATGCCGATGCAGATACAGGTCAATTATTTGCCAGGACCTAAACACACAGAGACAAGGAAAAATGTTCAAAAAGTACGTTTAAAACCTTAGAAAGATTGATGGTGGAAGTAGAGGTGGTGTCCCCTCACCTAGGAGCCAGGACAGAAAACGGACAGTCTGGAAAACATGTCTTCCTCGATCTCTGAGAGATGGTCAGACCAGTCAAGACAGGGGGAACGTGGTGCGGTGCAGGGTGTGATGAGGGCCTTGAGCTAAGTGGGTGCTGGGCCATATTTTAAATTTAATACAGGATCCAATCATAGCATTTACATTAAGGCATTTGGAAGATGTCCTTATCCAGAGAGACTTACTTTTCTATCTTATTACACATCTAAGCAGGTGAGGGTTAAGGCCCTTGCTCAAGGACCCTTACAATGGCAACTTTATGGTGGTGGGGTTTGAACCTGGGACCTTCTGATCAGTAGTCCAATGCCTTAACTACTGAGCAACGTCTGCCTCTGATCATGACTGTTTATATGCCACAACGTGCTGTAAGAAGTGGAGTCCAAGGAAGACTTCGGCAGTGATGTAACACAGATACAGTATGTGAGATACTAACAGCTAATCAAAAAGATAACTGAAAAGATAACAGCACAAAAGGAAGCCAACATTTAACAATGAGACACTGAGAGGAAGATTAATATTCAATCTTAAAAAAAATAGAAAAATGAGCCTAGATAAATGCCCTCAGGTTTAAGTAATTGGGGGAGGTGGAGTGTCAGGGACATGCTGTCAGATATTAGCTCTGGCATATTTGAGCCTATTAAAGTACATTTGATTCATGGAATCTGTTAAACAGTCAGGACGGCAAAGGTGACGATAGGAAAAACAAGAGGCACTACTGAGATAAGTTAGGATAAGATAGGTCTTTATTAATCCCGAAGGAAATTGTTTTTCCAGTGGCTGCATATTTAAAAAGATACAAATACAATAGAAAAAAAGAGAAATAAAATACAATATAAACAGATATAAATAGAATAAAAAATATATAGAAAAAACAAAAAAACTACAGACTGTACAGAAAGGTGCAGAATTGTCTTTTAGTGTATTGTACATTTATGTTATTGCACCCATGATTTATATTGCACATAATATTTGATATTGCATATAGAGTAGTAATGATATTGCACACCAGATATATATAAATATTGCACATTATCTTCATAATATTGTATAATTAGTGGTTTTGCATGTGATATTGTTATTGTGATTGTATTGCACAATGTATCAGGGCATGATAAAGTAAAGGCAACATGGTGCATGTAAGTGTGTAATGTGTGTGTGAAATAATTCATAATTCATATAGACGGCATATCACATCTCAGGTATAGCATCCCTGTGTATCGAAGCTTTTGTAAGCTTTTCTAAATCTCTAAAGAATTACGTTCATTAATGTTGTGTGTGTGTGTGTGTGTGTGTGCGCGTGTGTGAAACATCTGTACTCTCCGCCCAGCTGGTAGTGCTTAGCAGCCGTAATTAAAGCCTAAGTGCTGAAGTGTGTGACAGCAGGACCTTGCGCTCCCACAGAGATCCAACCTCAGTCCTGCAGGCCTCCAAGGCTGTCCGATCTGAGATCAGATTTCTCCTCCTTCCTATCGTTCCTTATTGAAGTCATTATGTGCCACGAGGCCAAACATTGTGGATCAGCTTTCAAGAGGAAAATTTGCTACACCTCCTAAGACAGCACTTAAAGTGATGTGGAGTGTTAGTGTTAGGACATGTTGCGCAATCCTGCCATGGCGCTGTCGATCTTTCCTGTGCATTAGTGTGTCCTGTGCTTCAGGGGTGTTTCGCTTTGCTTTGCTTTGCTTTGCTCTGCTTGTGGTTGTGCGTCAGCTGACTGGGCTACCACACACTATTTTAAACTCCCCCACAGCAGACTTTTTTTCGCGAAGAAATAAATAGAGACACTGCGAGAGGGCAGAAAACACAGCGCAGGAAACCCGAAACAGCGAAGGAGTCACGGGAAAGTTCCCGCCGACAATGCAGTATTCCTATGGTGCTGTGTTAGCAAGCGGGTTTTTAATGTATTTGGAGAAATTCATCCCCATCATATGCAGACTTTTCTCAGAGCGTACATATAAACATGAACTCCAACATACAACGAATATTCTGGTGTAGAGATCGTAGAGTATTGTTGCACAGCCAGCTCTAGCACCTTCTTCGCTTCTCCCTTTCTTCATTATATCATGGATTTTGCAGAAATTGTAATACACTGTATGTGGGTGGTGCACACACATGCACACACACACACACACACACTTATCCACACTGTGTCAAGCCCAAATGAGGACCTCCTGTGCCAAAGCAAATGGCATTTCAATTCATGGAACTAAAAAGGACATGAATGGAAAAGAAAGACAGACAGAAAAAAATCACTATAATAAGCACGAGTCTAATTTTAATACGGCTTTTACACAATGGGGAAAAAAAGACACTTTGAATACGAGATGTAGTCCAGGTTAAACATAGATTGGACAATTCTCTTGTAAGGACATATTATCTACTGGCATCCACTGACAAGCATTAACCTCAGCAGCTTAAAGGAAATGGATAATAATAAATTATATATATATATATATATATATATATATATTGTCTCCACAAGCTTGAAATTCCTCCTAAGCCATCCTTATGCTGTCCTGACCCAGATATAAAAAACACCCTCCCCCCAATACACACACACACACACACACACACACACACACACAGGGGCCCGTGTGTGACCATTATGGGCCCCTTAATGAATAGACTGGCGCACAGTAACCACAAGTGGAAAGAAAAGAGAGAGGGGCAAAGAAAGAAGGAGATGGAGTAGTTAGCATCTGGCCTGCAGATATATTGAGGCACTGTGGTCTCCTTGAACCTGCCATCGCAACTACACACACACACACACACACACACACACACACAATCCTTCTTCAGATTTTTTCACAACAGCCCAAGGCTCATGTGCTAAGCATAAATCCAAACACACACGAAAACACACACACCTTGCATGCTTTCAGCATATCTATAACCATCTGTTACACACAAGTCAAGGTCTATGTATTTCATGTGCGAATACCATTTCTGACAGAGAAATCTTAACCCCCGGCTCCAGAGACAGATCCAGGCTTGAGCTCCCTCGAGGTATAGAACTAGACAAGCACTGAAAACTTCACACATTAATAATTAAGTAGTGTCTTTCTTCTGCTTACACTACCGTACATCACATGACGACAGGTATAGGAGCCGAAAGCTTGCGTTCCGCAAAACTGTTTCTTTGGAACGTGCTTTTTTTGTGTGTTTTATCAGAATAAGGAGAATAAAGTGATAAAAGTGTTTGGGGGAACATGTTTGTGTTGCGAAACAGAAATGTCTTGGAAACAGAAATTTCAGTATTGCTATATATTTACCAATTTTGTACCTTTCTGTACCAATTTTGTTGCATATGTCTATCATGTCTGCATAATTATGTACAAAATCATTCAGTATTTCCATATATAACTCAAAAATATATAGTACAAGACAGACCTTTTTTCAGGTTGAAACAAAAAACCTAATGTATGCTCGTGGGATTTGCATAAGGTGCGAGTGTGACAAAGTTACCAGAAGAACTCATGTTCTCCAGCAAGTTCAGTAAAACCTAACAGCTGTTTTACTTTTAGTACTGTGCAAAAAAAAAGTCTTGGGCACATACAAAAATATGACATAAGCAAAAGATGATTTTGAAAACATTTCTGCATAAAAGAAACGTCTATAAAGAGCAATAAAGAGTAATAAAATAAACAGTCAATATTTGGAGTGAAACCAAATTGCTTAAAATCAGGAGTTTTAGACACAGATTTGTGCAGTTTTATAAGAAAAAAAAATGTCTTGTCCTATATTTTTTTCTTTACAGCCATACTTATATTCTCCTGTAATGTTATTTATTTTTAAGTTGTTCAGTAAGGAAATACTGAATGATTTTGTACATAATTATGCAGAAATGATAAACATATATTTAAATAAAATGGTACAGCATATAATATGGTGCCTAAAACTTTTGCACAGTACGGTCTATATATATATATATATATATATATATATATATAATATTATGATAGTAATAAGATAATATTATGAATATTATATTAACCTCTTGAGCCTTGGACTCTCCTGTCATGTACACTGCATTTACTCTGGCCAAATGTCAAGAGGTTAATATAATATACATCATGCTATATAAATTATCTAATGTGTGTAAAAAAAAAATTGTGTGACTTTGTATATATACAGTATACAGTATAAAAATCCTATGGTATATACTAGAAATCCTAGAAAGCTAAAACTCAATATATATATATTAGATTAGTATTTTCTCTAGGATTGGCTTTCTAGGATTTCTCCCTGAGCATTCAGCATATACAGCTTGTTACTTGTAACAATGTAAATACAAATACCTATTTTTTGGCAAAAAAAAAATAACTGAACATCTTAACTACAGTCGTTACTTCACATATGGAGAAGGTCAGTGACACTCGGTTGCTTTTACAGAAACATGAGTTGTAACAATATTTTTCAAATATCCCACACGCTTACGATTTAATCTCATACGGGACTTACACCAGAGAATTAAAGGTAGCATGCGATCAGGAGAACAGCGTGGTGCGAGAGCGGGAAAGTGTCGAGCTGTCAATCCTGTCGAAGTTCGGGTCACTTCCTGTGTGGAGTTCCACATGTTTTACCCACTGGGTTTCCTCTGAGTTCTCTGTTTTCCTTCAATGTCACGAAAAAAAAAAGAAAAAAAAGTCGGTATAGACGAATTTAGGCAAAGATTACATATAGTTGGGGTAAAAACTTTTGAAAAATAAAGTTTCTCATCAAAATGTGATTTCAGTGTTTCTACTGAACATTGTTTAAGCAAGCTTCTGATTACTAGATTGTATTATGTGTCGAATGTGATCAGTTCACATAGTATTAATGGTTACTATTTCTTTAATTTTTGTGAAATAGAAACTGTGCAATAACATATATTTTTTTAAACTGTGCAATATTGTATTCTCTAGTGCAATTTGATTTGATTGGAAGTGTAACTACTGTATTGTTCCCCGCCCCCACCCCGCCCCCCCTTTTTTGTATTTATACACTGTACCGTGTATAAATATTTGTTGTTATCTCTTATCTTATGCCTCAAACCATGTCTGTTTCACTCCTCCCCCGAGTGCAGCGATGGGGAAGGGCTCTTCTTACAGTATATGAGGTCACATTAGGGGGGGAAATCGAATTGGGTTGTTTGATGCAAAAATTGACTTTATTTGTACACACACTGGACAGTCTTAGATCTAAAAATTAATTTAAAAGTGAATTTTGTATAATATGTGTCCTTTAATGGAAACCAATTACTTTATGAAATCTGATGTTGATCTTGTCTGAAATGCTGAATTATATTAAACAGACACATTTGTGGTGTAGAACAGTGCAGTGGTGACGTGGCTGTTGCTGAATGAAAGAAGGCTGGGTTTGATCCTCAGCACAGGTGAGAGCTGAGAGTTGGATTTTATCCAGGGCTTTTCCAGGGAAATAAACCAATAAAATCTTACTTGATGTGCAAAAACAAGTCCTGGGACATAGCTTGGGAAATAAATAATTGTTTCTATGCTTTCCTAAGTTTTCAACAAAACAAGTACAAGATTATTAAGCTTATTTATAATCAAGTTTAAATAAAAGAGTTAAGCCTAATTTTGTCTTGTTTTAGTAATTTATTTCCTGATAAAAGCTAAATTCTCTGCCAATAGAACAAGAACTTTTCGCTTACAAAACTTTTGACTGGAAATAAGCCTAATTATCTCACATATGCTTTGTTGCAAACTTATTTTAGGAAAATATAGATAGTTTGGATAGATAAAAAAAAAAACATCACTTGCTAAGATGTTGCAGTGCCCATATCTAACACCCTGACAAGATGAAAGTGTTTACTGAAAAAAAGAGTTCATTTAGAACGAGCCCTTAAATTGCACATGAAATCATTGCCATTTTCACAATATATTTTATTTTTTAAAATGTATATATATTTCTTGCGAGGTCGTTTAAGCAAACCTCAAAATATAGCTGTTACAAATAAAAAAAGTACATTTCATACATCTAAGTGTTGTTCACACTTTTTAAGTTTACCCAACCAGAGCTGCTATTGTAACACTTATAGTGTAAGTGCTGAACAGTAGGAAGGTGAGATTCTTCACATCTGCCATTTTAAATATCACCAATGTTTGCAAACTGCCATTCCACCACATGACAATGACATTTTTATACCCAACATCATCAATACTGTAAATTAGGGGCCATTGTATCAGGCTGTCCTCCCCCCAATCCCTGCATATACGTATTATCCGTAGTGTGTGTAAGTGTGTGCCATGATGTCCATGATGTACACTACAGAAGCATTTCTGGTCTAAAATATATTGCAGACTGCCCAAGGGAAAGGAAATTTGTGGAAAGAAATGTCTGTATGATAAGAAGTTTATGTGAAATCCCACTGTGTTTGAAGTCAAAGACAGGAAAATCAGATACTATATATTCCAATGCCCAAGTGTTTTTTACAGCTAATCTTAGCTATTGTTTGTACTTGTTGAGATGCATTAGTGCTTGAAATGTTGCTGAAACCTGCCAAATCTGGTTAGTGATATTGCAGGGGCCCAGACAAATATGAATGTTTATGAGTCCCAAAATACTGTATTTAATAGGTAAATCAAAATTTTTACCTTTTTGATAACATATATTTGAGACAATGACCATTGTTAAAAGCGCTATATAAGTAAAATAAAATTGAAATTTAATATCCAGACAAGAACTCACTGTATAGCGACACTGGAAACACAGTTACCCGTGCTTCACTAGCATTATCTGATGACTGAATACTGACTGGAGTCTCTGTATCTGATGTAGAGGAGAGTTTGGATGGGCAGCCAGGAAGGAAAAGTCAGAAATGTTTAATTTGGTTTTCCAAATTCGAAACCATTTTGTTTTCTTTGTCAGTTGTCGATGTTGCTTGAGCTACATCGACAACTGTTAGCTAACAGTTGTTAGCAGTTGGCTGGCTTGCCAGCTAAACTACATCATGTGCATCAGTTAGCACAGCACTGAGCAAGTTTCATAAGCTACCGAGAATAATAAAAAGAAAAAAGAAAACATCAGTGGCTCAGTGGTGGGTTTCTTGTCTGCCATATGGAAGGTTTGGGTTCAGTTCCCACCCGATGCCCAAACCCCAGCCAATGGATAAAATGGGAGGGCTGTGTCAGGAAGGGCATCTGGCGTGAAACCTGTGCCAATGTGCATGCAGATAAAATGATATAAGCAGCCAAAAAACTAACGAAAACATCAAAGTAAATTTAACACTGAACATAAAATATATCATAATAAAACTGGATAAAACTATTCACATCACTTGTCATCTTAACATGAACCTCTGTAGTCTAAATAGGGACCGTGTAGGCTAGTGGTGACCAGTGGTGTCATAAGTATTCACATTCATTACTTGAGTAGAAGTATGGATACTAGGGTTTAAAAAGACTTCGTTAGAAGTTGAAGTATCA
>JAQQZT010000021.1:14199227-14210266 GCA_030068275.1 Clarias platycephalus
GATTCATGTTTGTGGCTGTAATGTGACAAAATGTGGAAAAGTTCAAAGGGGCCGAATACTTTTGCAAGCCACTGTATACTAGTCTATAATGTAGGGTTTTTCATAATATTATATAGCATAGTTATGATTATTGTTAAATTATGTTATAAAATTATGTTTAATGACTGAATGTAAACAAATCTTTTTTGCTTTATTAAGATCTTGTGGGGGGGGGGGTTCTCTTAAACAAACCTTTAATAGTGGAGGCGGGTCTGGATTGCTTATTTTTTTCATTATAATACTCTGGTTGTGGAAATCCCTTAGTGTCTTAATATAAAAAAGTATTTTTAAATCAGGTGTGTCTAGGTTTTGTCGGGGACCAAGAGACACAAAACTGTTGCAGTAGCGGTTAAAAATAATTCCATTCCAAATAATTCATTATTTAGATATCACACTAACAAGGACCTCAAGATGGCAGAACCCATAATGCGGCCACCTCTAGAAAGACATACTGTACATTGTGTAATTGGACCGTTTGATAGCAAAATGAGATAAATCCATTTTTGCTGTTTTAAGAAATTTATATTTATATATATTTAAGTATTACAAACTGAGAGAGAATATTTTGTCCATGTTTTCTTTGAGTCAAAAAGCACAAATACCAAAACGCTATAACTTCACATCCTGCAGTATTCTCACAATAGAAAAGAGATTTAAATTTGTCAAAATGCCATTCTGCAACTTAGATCAAGGAAAAACATGTTGAGTTTTGTTGCGCACAGTACCTTTTAAATTTTTAAACAACAAATTTTAAACATCATGAGAAACATTATAAACCATACAAACCTGTAACCTCTACAAGTTACAGTACAGTTTTGAAAGTACATGACGACAGCTCACTATCAGAGTATAGTGATGGCTGCATAAATCTCTGTGGTTTCCTTTGGGTTAAAACATATTTTATAAATCCTAGTGGAAAACTGAACATAATGGATAGAAGCAGATATGTAGCTAACAAACTCTGCACATTTTTGGAGCATTCTAATATTATGTCTGTGTATAATTGCCTTTAGGGAGTATTACTGTAGCACATCATGACTCCTTATTGCACCAAACCAGGTCAAGTTATAGCTTGGAATGATACAGTAGGAACAAGTGTACAACATGGTGTTTGCTCAACATCCATTTTTTTTTTGGCTTCAACATTCTCCAGAAATCTATTAAACACATTGAGTTCATTCAGAGCAGCTGCTGTTTAGCATAACAGATAGTTGTTTTACTGATCACATGACGAAAAGAAGCGATGCGATTGGTTTTTCAGGTGTGGTGTTTTGCTAAAGCGAGAACTTGATGTCATAGTTTGCATAAAAAGTTCAAAGTTTTTAAAAGAAGGTTTTATCAATATAATGGAAGAAAATGTACAAAATTCGTAAAAGTATTTTTCTGTTAATTTTATATTATGTTAATATTTAAAATAGTTAACATTTATAAAAGTGAATAAAAACAATATGTATTAATAATCTACCCAAATTTATTTTCCTTTACTTTGTTTTTGCTTTGTCTTATTAAAGGAACCCATACTACATAAGTTGATACTGTAAATGCAGTTAAACTACTTAACATGTGTTATTAAGATAATGCTGTCATGTTTCTGTCTTTTTCTCACTGTTTAAGGTCAAATAACATGAGATTAAAACTGAGAAACAGGATGTGACTAAATGATAAGACTATATAACATTAAACATTATATATAACATTATAAACTATATAACATTACTATTTCCTTCCTTGGACTTGCTGGAGTCTTGGGGAAACTCTATCTGGCCAAGTGGTCAAGATTAAACTCCATCACTGCCTTTCTTGGTTGTGTTGTGTTGTAAAGCCAAAAATTGTGGTCATGGCTTCTGTTAAAACAAATGCCCTTATATGAGAGTTGTGTGAGAATATCCCAGCGTGTTTCAATATGCCCTCATTCACTTTCCACATTCAGCCGAACACAGAGAGAGGGGTAGGGAAGATCTCATGGCGGCGAGAACAAAATAGCTGGAGCAATTTGTACCAGATTTTCTTTCAACTGTGTACAGACTTGTAGGCGTTTCATAGTCTAATAACGTGCTGCACATGAATCAGCTGTCGTGTACAGAAGAAGTAGTTGGTTATATGGTATTAAACCCATCTGAGAAGCAGGACATCATTCATTTATTGATTTTTTGTTGAACTCTTATGAATGGGAGGATCCAGATTACCAGGAGGAAACCCACCAAGCATGGGGAGACCATGCAAACTAAATGCACGCAGAGACGGGAAATCGAACCTGGCTGGGAATCGAACCCAGACCCTGAAGGTGAAAGGCGACAGTCCTAACCACTGGGAACAGTGAGCATGAACATGGAATACAACCTGGATGGGATACTACATTTAGATTTCAGCATTTGGAGCAGACCTACTTATATTTTTATCTCGTTATACGTCTGAGCAGTGGAACGTTAAGGGACTTGCTTAAGGTCCCAACAGGGTCAACTTAGTCCATGTACCATAGATGTAGCGTAGTCCATCGCCATCGCCAAGGGTCAACTTGTACCGTAGTCCATCGTCTTAATCACTGAGCCGCCCCTGCGCTAGTCTGTCGTTCAGTCCACATTCTAATGGCTTGTTTGTGTAACCCGAGCTCAGGAATCAAACCTAGGACTGTAGAGGTCTGAGGCAGCAATTCTACCTGCCAGACCGTAATTCCACTCCTGGTAGAAAAATCTGTAATTTTTTATATTTTAATTTTAACTAGGCTGCCATATTCCTCCTGTGCTCCTTTACAAATATCTAGAATTATTTCTATGTTTTGAAGAGCCACATTTGTCAGATTACAGTCTGAGGAAAGCTCAGCCCCCACAAGTCTATGCGAACATTATCTTGATCCTTCAGACATCGAACTCGTACATCCTTGCCTGTAAAAACACAATTTACAATTTAACTCATGTGATTTGAAAAGAGAAAGACAGAAGAACAATGAAATGTTTATCTGGATTTCGAACTGTGCTTCAGCCAACATTCAGCGCTTGAACAGTGCTCTGTCTTGTAAATCCCTTTGTTTTTGTTTTAACATTGTTTCTTCACAACCAATAGTGTGAAGAGAGAGAGAGAGAGAGAGAGAGAGAGAGAGACTGTGTACTCACAGTACACAGAACTGCACTGACGAACACTGAGCTCAAAAGATCTCATCTGAGCTAATAAGTGTATTAAAATCGTGCCGACTCGACTCACACCCTGCAATACACAACACATTCATTGTGCTTGGTGGGTGTTGTGTAATATGCTGGTGTGAATGCGTATTCAGTGGTGACAGTAAAGGTCAGCAAACTACAATAGATAAATAAAAACTCAAGTTGAGAAAAAACATGTAAGAAAATACCCAAAATACAGCCTCCTCATAAAGTATTGGAACAGGAAGGCCAGTTCTGTTGCGTTTGCTTTACTCCTCATTTCCAGTCATTTGTGTTTGAGATCAAAACATGAATATGAGTTCGATCAGATTTTCAGCTTTCATGTGCTGATAGTTACACCTAGCTAAGTTGTCACTTAGCATTGAGGCGAGAAAAGGTCCTAAAGTAAATTGAAGTAAATAATACTTAATATTAGGTTGCATATCTCAGCGGTTGCTTTCTCGCCTACCATAAGGAAGGTCTGGGTTCGATTCCTAGCCAATGCCCAAACCCCTGCCATTGGATGCAGTGCCGGTCCCAAAATGGGAGGGTTGTACCAGGAAGGTTTCCTGTGTAAAAACCTGTGCAAAGTCATTGTGTGGATCAGATGGTCCGCTGTGGCAACCCCTTGACTGGAGGAGCTGAAAGACCAACAACAACAACACTTTAGTTGCATATCTCTTGCTTGTAGTAACTGCTATGAGCCTGAGACTCACTGACATCACCAAACTACTGCATTCTTCTTTTGTCTGGAATTTCCAGCCCTATAGCTCAGCTTCTTCCAGGTATTGTGTGTTTTGGGGGGTTTCTGCTTTCAGTCTCCTCATCAGGTGGTGAAATGCTGCTCAGTTAGGTTAAGGTCTACCCTTCCACTTTTTGTGTTGTGTTGTGTTGCAAGTGTGTTTTGGATCGTCACCTTGCTGCAGGAAGAAGTTCCTCCAGATTAGTTTGGATGTGTTTCTCTGTAAATTGTCAGACTGAATCCTTTTGTAGATGTCTGAATTCATTCTTCAGCTCCATCATCAATAACGATCAGTGAGTTTGTTAAAGCAGAGATGTGCATGCTCAAACCATGACACTACCACCACCAACCTATATTTCATCAGGAAAGCCTCACTGAGATTAAAATCTGTTTTTTTAACAACACTAAATTACAAACAATATAGATAAACCCACAGCACTTGCTTTCCCAAAAATTAAGTAATAAATAAAAACTGAAACCAAAAAGAAAATGGGAGAATGTTCAACTTAAAAACATCATAAAACAAAACACCCTGGCAATGGCAAATGTGCTTTACAGTACATCTTGTGCTTTAAGATATGTGAGGATGAAAAATGAAAGCTGTAGGAATTTTGCTCTAACCTAAAGAAGCTCTAATCAGGTCTGTACTTATATGAATGATTAATCAGACAAATAATTAGGTCTCTCTCTCTCTCTCTCTCTCTCTCACACACACACACACACACACACACACACACACACACACACACAGAGTTGACTAAACACAAGGTGGTAATTAAATTAATCCTTGTGATGAAGGGGGCATGGTTTGTGCTGTAATTAATCAGCTTGTTAATGAATATTTGTTAACACAGACCCTTAAGCAGCAGTGTGTTGAGCTTAACACCACCGACCAGCTTTTTCCGAGGAAAAGTCAGAAGTTTAATTCAATTTTATTTACATAGCACTTTTAACAGTGGTCATTGTCACAAAGTAGCTTCACAGAATCAAAAGAAACTTAGGGGAATGAGTATGGAATGTGTGAGAGAATGTGTATGAATCAGAATGGTCAGATTGTCCCTAATGAGTGAGCCGAGGGCGACGGTGGCAAGTCCCCAGTCCTCCGCTCCCTGCACTGGCTTCCTGTAGCTGACCGCATCAAATTCAAAACACTGATGCTTGTGTCCAAAGCCAAAAATGGCCCAGTGCCCACTCACCTCTCAGCTCTAATCACACCCTGCACCGTACCATGTTCCCTCTGATTCTCGAGCGCTGCTTGACTGGTCCCACCATCTCTCAGGGATCAAGGAAGACATGCATGTAGACTGCTTTCTGTCCTGATTCCTAAGCGGTAGAACAAACCATGTCTGTACAACTGAGCCACTGGCAGTCTTCCAGTGACAACTAAAGACTTTTTCTTAGATGTTTGGGTTAAAAACCTTCCCAACAGTGTTTGACTGGTGGTACTTAGTTATTAACCTAGTAACCAGTGTAAAGATCTGTCCAATGACTTCAAAGCACATTTGTAAGTTGCTCTGGATAAGAGTGTCTGCCAAATGCCTGAATGTAAATGAAGTTGTTATATGGAAAATCTCTCTGAGATGGCTGTAGGAAGAAACCTTGAGAGGAACCAGACGCAACAGGGAACCCATCCTCATTGGGGTGATAACGGATAGCAGGGATTGATCTGCATTCATACTGTATGTTAAGCGGCTGGAAGTTCACTATAACAGGAGAGGTGTTTAAGTTAATCTGGGGTCCAGTTTGTTGTTGGAGGTTTGGGTACAAAACCTTCAGGCCTGAACTAATTAGCAACTGAAGTCACTGAAGCCGAAAGGGAACAGCTGTCTGCATGAGCCGAGTCCAGGAACGTGTTCATGGTAAAGTGGAAGCGTCTCCAGTCACCACACACATCCTGGGCCTTCATGTGACCAGATCTCCAACCAGAAGCGCGGCACCAGGACGAGTCAGACGTGTCTGGACGGGTCTGGATCAGTGTGGGGGCTCAGGAGGCACTTGTATAACTTTATAGAGAGAGGGAGAGAAAGATCATTATTTGAGATGTAATTATTATTATTATTATTATTATTATTATTAAACTTTCTGGTTTTTTGCACACACATTGCACATTTGCACACTTTCTGGACATTTTCATTAATTTCCATTTTTATTTCCATTTGCATATTTGCACATTTCTGGACATTTCCACTTTTTATTTGCATTTACATTTATTTTGTCTTGTACAGATAGGTTTTATATTTGTTACATATTTTTAAACATTTTTTACATTTTATTCTACTTTCTTATAGCTCAGATATTTATTTTTATTTCTCTTTCTTATTTCTTGTTAATTGTTTTTAAAAATGTTAAGGTCACAGGCGGTCGTACTGTGTATGACTGTGTATGTGACAAATAAAAATTTAATTAGATTTGAATTAAAAAAAAAATTGTTACAAATGAGGTTCACGAGTTTCACTTTATCTTTGACTGCAGAACTAGATGTCTGTACTCTTTTATTTTATATACATTTATTATTTATTAATAGTTCATACAGTTTTTATGTTCTCTCTTTTTATTTTTTATCTGTTTAGATTCAAGATTTAAACATGCTTTACTGACATGACAAATATTTACATTCGTATTGCAAAAGCACAAACACAAATTTACAAAGCTTAGCAATAAGTCACAAGAAGATAACAGGAGTAGATTAAAAATAAAAATCTATAAAATTAAAAAGGAAGTTAAAAACTGTATAAAAAGAGATAAATAAACGTATGTATAATATTTATTTCAGTACACCACAGAGACCGACAGGGGGCAGCATCCTGACCACGAGCGCACACACACTCAACCTGACCAGGGTTGTTGTTTCCCCCAGTACGCCAGTATGCAGGCGCACTCGCCTCTGATTGGTCAGTTGAGCAGTGTGGGCGTGGCCAGGCAGATCTCCTCGGTTTAACTCCACACTGAAGGAACAGTCGGGTCTCAGTGATCTCCGCGCGCGCTGCTGATGTCTGTGCCATAATGTCATAATTTCTAGCAAACTTATGACTTGATCTGGATCTGATCCTGTTTCTGCTGGAAGCTAAACAGTTTAAGAGCACACTCTCTCTCTCTCTCACACACACACCTCCAGGAGAATACTGCACCCTGATTTTTGCTTTATTGTTGTTGGAGTTGGAGATGGACTTGGAGATGATGGAGCTGGTCTGGGTTCTCCTGTGCGTCATGGCCAACCTGTGCATCTCTGTCTCCAGGGCTGAGAGACACAGTGTCTTCTGGAATAGCACCAACCCAAAGTAAGTCCTATTTACAATCACAAAAAGTTATATATATATATATATATATATATATATATATTTATTTATTTTATTTAAAAAAAAAGAAGGAGTGGTGAGTTGATGTGATCATCATGCAATCTTCTGTCATGTTTGTATGCAAAGGAGTTGGAGTGATGATGATGATGATGATGATGGATGATGATGATGATGATAGAGGTTGTGACTGTGATAAAATCTCAAAGCTATCTATCTAACTATTGCGACATAGCAACAGGCTTAGCAAGACTTTTCCCTGATAAAGATCATCCTGAACTCATATTTCCTGGTGCTTGAGTGATCAGCCCTGTATTTTCCCACCATGGCACACTGGGCTGTTTTTCCCTTTCTTGTTAATGTATAATAGCGCTAAAACCCTCAGATCTGAAACCGAAATCTCTCCTCTACTTCTAAAACCCTGTTTAGCCCAATTCATTCCATCAGAGAAAATGTGCACTTGTCAAGCAGCCAGCTCTCCGGTTACATCCCAAAACACATGTTGCGATGTGTTTCGACACTGCAATGTATTTAGCGCACTACGTTGGTGCCCAGGTACCATGCATAAGAGCACTAAAAACCTCAGATCTAAGGCCGAAGCCCCTAAAATACTGTTTTTTTTTTTCTCTTTTTTTTGTAAAATCGCTTGTTGGTTTTGTTGTGCCCTTGTCAAGCAGTCAGCTCCCTGGATTGATAGATAGATAGATGGATGGATAGATGGATGGATAGATGGATGGATAGATGGATGGATGAATGGATAGATAGATAGATAGATTGATAGATAGATAGATAGATAGATAGATAGATAGATAGATAGATAGATAGATAGATAGATATTTGTATGGAGATGCATCCTAGACCACATGCTGTAGTGTGTTTCGACACTATTTAGTGCACTAGGTTGGTATCCAGATTAGATTGTATTCCTCAATCTGATCTGTAAGGTTCAGAAAGTCTGGCAATCATTGTTTTTTTTTTTTTTTTTCATTTTTAAAAATCAACTCCCGCAGGCCTTTAATCATGATCTGACAAGTTCAATCAGATGAGACAGAAAGCTTAAGCGGCGCGGCCTGTTCTGCATTAGCTCTCGACGTTTTCTTTTTCGTTTTTTTCCCCGTAAACCCAGGCGGGAGCAGGTATTCTTAGTTCCTTCCAAATCGTAGGAATTCACCTGGAAGGCTGGGAGAGGATATGGAAAGCACATGGCGAGGGATGTGGTGAGCAGCTCAGGCCTGACTCTATTTCACTGAACTTCATTTTTTGGGGGGAATCAAGCAAAAACGTCACACTTGCTTAGCTGGAACTGAGTGAGGTTGTTGTTGTTGTTAGTCTTTCGGCTCCTCCCATCAATCCCAAACATGGCACAGGTTTTACGCCGGATGCCCTTCCTGACACAACCCTCCCAGTTTTTTTTTTTCTGTTTTTTTTTTATCTGGGCTTGGGACCAGCACTGCATCCAGTGGCTGGGAATCGAACCTGGGTCTTCTGCATGGTGGGGGATAAACCTACCACCGAACCACCAATGCCCTTAAGATGGTTACTTAAGTAAGAAGTGATTATCAGTCATTTATTGGTTGGCACTGTCGCCGTGCATCTCCAACGTCTGGGTTCGATGCCTATCTTAGGTCTGTGTGCATGGAGTTTGCATGTTCTCCCAGTGCTTGGTGGATTTCCACCATCCAAAAACATGCAGGTTGTTGTTCCCAAATTGCTGTAGCGTGCGATGGATTGGCACCCCGTCGTGGGTGTACCCCGCCTCGTGCCCTAAATATCCTGGGAGATTACCCATGACCACTGTATACAGGATATGATTAGTGAGTGAGTGACTGAGTGGTTTTTTGTTCTGGTCCTAGACCTGCTGTCCTGCACACTTTTTAGTGTTTTTTTCTTGCTCACGTCAAATCAGAAATCACTGTTAATGAGCTGATTAGTTCACACAGAATCAGCCCTGAGTGATGTCTGAGGAGGTGGAGGTGTTTATATCAAGGTGTCAGGCTACTTCATCATTAATCCCACATGTTTTTACAAAAAAAAGTGCCATGAGGCTGAACTGGTTCCAATCTGATAACACGACTACATGATGAGATGATAAGTCAGATAACATTTCAGTCACAGACTGGTGCCTGCTGTTTTCCAGCCGAGCCCCAGAACGCATCACGGAGACGTGGTGTCTCAGCTCTTAGACGAGAAAGAAAATATAGAGAGGGAAACAGGGGGGGGAACACTAATCTGCGCTTGGACCCCCAGGACTTGGCTTTGACACCTGTGATTTAGAGTAACCTGACTCTCGGGCCGTGGGCACAACAGCCTCAGGAATTAGAGGCAGAGTAACGTAGGAGTCAAGACGCCGACATGACAGAAAGTTACAGCAAGTGTGTGTGTGTGTGTGTGTGTGTGTGTGTGACTCTCTCTATCTCTCTCTTAGCCAATTCTGCATAAATAGCAAGTTCTTGCTATTTATGTTATTGTTTATCATGGCTAACTCTTCCTCCATTTTCTCTGTCTGTCTCTCGTTCTTAAATCAGATCCTATAATCAGAGAAAAAGAAGCCTTGGGAGAAAAAAAACACGCATTTTTCTGCATTTTTCTTAGTCTGTCTATTTTTTTTTTTTACTTTTATTTATATAAACTACTTTGACATTCTCATCCTCTCCGCAAACCACTTAAACACTTAAGGTTAAAACTGTGTGATGTATGATGAAGATGCATTGGCCATAAATTGTCATATCAAGTTGCTGTGTGTCGTGCATGTATGTATGTGTGTGTGTGTGTGTATATGTGTGTGTGTGTGCATGTATGCACGCTAATGTGTCCAGTTCCAAGAAACACAAACTACGCTGATGTGTTTATACCTGCCCCTGCTTGTGTGTCTGTTCATGTTACACTCCTGAGTGTGTGTATTACAGTGCATGTGTGTGTATGTGTGTGTTTGTGTGTGTGTGTGTGTGTGTGTGTGTGTGTGTGGGGAGTTTCAGAATGAATGATTGTATTCTATCATTCAGTCTTTGACACATTAACCTGACTTCCTGTTAAGAGTGGGCTCACTTACGGATCAGCGCACGGATTGTTGTTCAGTGTGACAGTGACAGTAATGTGTGTGTGTGTGTGTGTGTGTGTCGTCACCTGTAACTAAACCAGATTAATATTAAAAATAGTCAATATCATTATCTCTCATTCCTGTTTTTCCCTTTTTTCCCTTTGTCTGGTAGAACACACTCAGGATTCCAGCTCTTATTCCCCAAAGACTTCTACACTCTTTCCTTCCTCTCTCTCTCTCTTTCTTTCTCTCTAAAATCTCTTTCTCGCTCACTTCTTCTCTCTTTCTCTCTTTTCCTTTTTTTCCTCTACTTCTCATCTTTCTCTCCTTCTCTCTCTCTCTCTCTCCTTCTCCCCCCCTCGCTCTCCTCCACACCTCTGTCTCGCCCTTGGCCGCACGCCTGTGGCACCGCTTGGTTTCCTGGCACAAAGTTCACTCAGAAGTTTTTCTCCTTCCTTTCCTTTAACTCTTTCCCTCCGTCCGTACCCGTCTCCCTCCTCCTTTCGGCGACGCTCGACCTCCCTGATTTGTTGGCGTGTTGCTTGTTCAGAATCGAGCGCGGGATTTACACGGGTTAATCAGGTCTGAAAGACGGCGAGTCGCTGTATGGCAACAAGCGCAGGCCAGAGGGCACCTGGTTTATTTTATGGCTTTTCTAATACGACAGCTTTTATCTTGTATTGTTCCAAAGTGTGATTCATGCTGTTTATCTGTCACTGTGGTGTGTGTGTGTGTGTGTGTGTGTGTGTGTGTGTGTGTGTGTGTGTGTGTGTGTGTGTGTGTGTGTGTGT
>JAQQZT010000021.1:14215749-14238347 GCA_030068275.1 Clarias platycephalus
GTGGGTGGGGTGGGGGTGGGTGGGGGTGGGTGGAGGCGTTAAAGCCCGAGAGTGAAAGGCTTTGCTGTATGAATAACCCCATTGATAAAGTAACTGTAAACCTCCAAAGGACACTCACTAGTCCAAAGAAGAGCCCCTGACCCTTACACCCCCATCCCCCAAATTCTCTCAGTCTCCCCTCTGACTCCGAGCCCTCAGGGGTGGGGTGGAGCGACATAATTGCCCCCCTCTGGGGCCACTTTAATACCCTGCTTTGTGTTTTAATTGCCCCCCCTCTGACCCTCTTTTGATGCCCACATTGCAGCCATACCGCAAACAGCTTCTAATCATGACCTTTACTCGTGTGTGTGTGTGTCATTATGTCTTTTGTTAATCCAGCTCTCTGCTCTTTTTCGGAGGAATATTTCAACATGTACGTAAGCATTTATGAAAACCCGATGCAGAAACATCTCTCGCGTCGCCGCTCCTCAGAAGCACGCTTAATCCTTTTATCCTGCGACATGGCCATGAGGATTTAGTGACACAGGACAGACCACGGAGTGTACAGTCTGTTTACGGGATCATGTAGATCATTTTTCAGCATCTGCTCGAGTATTAGTTATGACCCGAGTTCTGTGTGTCTGAAACTGCTACGTTCCTCAGCGATGTCTTTGAGAAAAACCACCGCAGGAGGCGGGGCTAAACCTGATCGCATGAAAGGATGGATGGATGGATAAACGGGTGTTGCATAGAGCTATCAGATGAAAGAGTGTCAGCTAGGGGTTGCAATTATTTCAGGAATTGCTGAAAGACAGTGAAAGACAAGACCACGATTCTGTTCACGCAGTACACAGTAGTTTAATGATTTCCTCCACTGCACTGCAGAAGTTCAGTGAATGGAAGTGATTTGTGCTCGTCACACAGTACGTTAATGCGTACAAGCGATGAACTACCGTCTTTGTCCCAGGATACAAGCACAGCGGGGGAACTGACTTATAGACTGCGACTCCTCTGCTTTAGATGACGATATGCCCTCTACTTGTACTTGTTAGTATTGTATTCTTGGTTGATCTAATACATCAGACACCAAAACAATAGACGGCAAACTGGCAGCATGACGAGCGGTGGAAACGTGGAAAGTTTTACAGTTCTGTACGTGTCATATGGTTAACTTTTTATACAAATGTGGTGCACGCTATACCTCGTGGTTATGGTGTTCTCCCAAGGCAGACGACACCACCAAATAGCTGAGGGTCTTGCTCATGGACCCAGCAGTGGCAACTTGGTGGTGGTGGTGGTAGGGTTTAAACCTGGAATCTTACGATCACCCGATCACTACCTCCTGGCCCCTACCTTTAAGCAGGGAAATGCCGGGCGGGAAATGTGGAGCATGCTCAGAGCGCCCAGGCTGATCTCTGTTTTTATGATCGAGTTATACGTGCAGGAGCAGCTCGACTCACAGCTGCATCACCTGGATGTGCTAGAACGAGTCTGAGAGTTGAATTTATATGATGTCATTCAGACTAACATGTTTACACATATTTCAAAGGCCCGGTTGTAGTCGGTCCATCATGAAAACATACTGACTGTGATGAGTCTAAAGCTCGAGCCAGCAATTTGACAGCGTTAGTCAGTCTTCTAGTCCGATAGTCATCCTGGATTAGTTGAGTGTAGAGCTGTGTGACTAACATGATTACGCACTTGTATCGATCTTTTGCTGGTCGATTCGATTCGATCCATTGAATCAGTTTTCTAATAGGAATCGATTCACACAATTCTAATTATTTAAGTAAACTTACAAAACATGAAATTGACTAATTTTTATAAATTACAAACGGCTTGCATCATCTGGAAAGTCCTTGAAAATAATACTCTAGATAAAAAAAAAATGGTTGAAAGGTGCAATTACTGCCACCTACTGGCCTGGAGTGTGGAGCAGAAGATTAGCAGGGAAAAAAAATAGTCTTGTGCAAGACTTGACATTTAAACAACAAACAATAAGTTACACAGTCTTTCAATTGTTATCGGATACTTTTAGAAATCAGACAGTAATCTTTGAATCGAATCAAAATCAAACCAAAGCAGCATCTACCCACAATTCACAGATTTTTCTTTCATTTTCCTGATTTCATTTTAGGAGTTAAAACTCATATAGCCAAAACAAACCATGTAGTAGATATGAAGCGATGTCTGGACATGTAGGATGGGCGTGCATGTCCAGGTCAGGGAGTTTGTATTTACACCACTTTTCAATCAGCGAAAACTAAATATAAAACCATGAAATCTCTATCAGAATCAGAAATAAATCAGTGCTTAAGCATCACCATCAGCACTACACAATGATCGTAGCTGCAGATTTACGAATTCTGTCGGCTTTTTCTTGTTCGTGTTGATATTTTGCTGCCGACTCTTTCATGCCGCTCCTTTATTACACTCCCCTGTGGTTAAAGATTCACAGCAGCAGCCATTTGCCAAGCTGAATAAACACCGGTCACTGTAGGCTACGTTAATGATCGCCTGCAGGTGTAGTATTTTTCACTTCCCCGATGTTGTTGCAGTACTAGGATTTGGCCTGTGGTTGAAATATTTCTTGACATGGGCTTTAAACAGAGACACGCATTCTTTCTTTCACTGGAATGTAGGTTTGAGCGAGCGAGGCAGGAAAAAAGGGGAGAGAGGGAAGACGGCCAGTAGAGCAGGAAACCTGGAGGAGGAGCGGAGTTAGGGAGGACAGAAGAAAGGAGAGGAGTCAAGAGGCAGACAATCGGCCAGAACAGGGCGTGTGTGTGTGTGTGTGTGTGTACGTAACGAGAGGGGGTGCAGACAGGACACCGATTCATTCCTCTGTTTTAGGGCGGGTCTGTCTTTTCTCTTTGAAACTTTGTTAATGCCTCAAAAAGAATTTTTGGTGTGTGTGTGTGTGTGTGTGTGTGTGTATGCGTTAAATGTCCTGTGAGGGAATCTGTAGGTTGGTGATCATTCTCTACAATAGCTTTTCTGGCTGCATTCTAAAACCTTGAGGCGAACTTCCTGTCCCTGTAGGACGAGTGAACGCTCTGGCGCACACCCTGATGAGACGCACTGTCTCTGTCCGTTCCCCACCGTTAATCGTTCTCCTTTTGATTTTTCCACATCTACTAGGCGATTGTTCACTTTTCAGTCCTCGCTGATTTCCCAGTGCTCTTCAAGCACATGGTTTTACGATCAATGTCGAGGCGATTGAATCCGTCATGACGCTGCGCCACAGCCAGATGGTAGAAGCAGGAGCGATGGTTGCAATGTGACCGGGAAACTGTCTCACATGTCCTCATCATCGCCTTTATGTTATTAGATGGTTTTGTCCTTCATGTTTGTTCATAGCGTACTTCGATTCTAAAAGCATTTACAGCATATTCAGCATTGACGGGCTATTATTCAAAATCTTCCAGTACATGAGAAAAAAAACAACAGAAATACATAATTTTTTTCCATTTGTGTATTGTCTCGGGTTTAAACAATCCAATTAGATTTTTCCCCTAATATGTAAGATGTAGTGGCGTAGTTGTTAGCAATATCGGCGTGCACCTTCAGGGTCCGGGTTTGATTCCCCGGGTGCGATGGGTTGGCACCCCATCCTGGGTGTACCCCACCTCTTGCCCTAAGTCTCATGGGATACGCTCCAAGCCCCCCCATGCCCTCCATACAAGATAAAGCGGTATAGATGGTGAGTTTGATGCGGTGCACCATATATTTATAAAAATCCTGGTTGTAATGAGCCCCGTATACACGATTCTGCAGATTTAGGCATGCTCAGTCTGTTTGTCTCCATCAGCTTCATTGTTCTCTCTCTCCGCTTTGCTCCGGCAGGTTTCAGGAGGACGTCTACGCAGTTGAGGTGCGTCTGAACGACTACCTGGACATCGTGTGCCCGCATTACCCTCTGGGCACGGTGCCGTCCCAGGAGGCAGAGCGCTATGTGCTATACATGGTGGATCGTGAGGACTACGAAGCGTGCCGGCCACAGTCCTATGAGCAGATGCGCTGGGAGTGCGGCCAGCCCTTTGCCCAGCACGCGCCAGAAAAGTTCTCTGAGAAGTTCCAGCGGTTCACACCCTTCACCCTGGGCAAGGAGTTCCGCCCAGGCCAGAGCTACTACTACATCTGTGAGTCATAAGTAAAGTTGTTATCATCATTATATCCTCATTGGTTACTACTATATTTGTTAGCATGAGCTTTTTTTTTTTTTTTTACTGTCCAGACTGTATCAGTCTGTTCAATGCGAAACTGGATCTCTGTGCACGTAAAAAAAAACGTTTCAGAAGTTTGCATGGTGCTCATGCGAAAGGCTTCATTTCTGTATATGAGTGCATGACTGCATCATCCAGTCCACACCCATGACGGTCCAGGTTTAAATTTATGGTACAGCGAGCTGCCAGAGAAGAAATTTGGGGGCATGAGTCAAGTCCATGTGCCCTTTTAGTCTTTCAGTAATGAATATGTCCCCTGAGCCGTCATGCGAGTCCACACTCTACATTACGCTGTGAGCCTCACTCATTTAGTAAGAAGCAGTCGCGTTAGATTTTTTTAGAGTACAGGGTAAGATATTCTTCAGGCAGGAAAATGTCCTCGTTGTTATTTCAGGCTCCAACTTGGAATGATTCAGTCTTTAATGGAGAGTGGACATCATTACTATGATTAAAAGCTACGCTTTAAGGCTTTTTCACAAAAAAAAGCAAACGAGAAACAAGGGATTAGACCACACAAGGATATAATTGAAAGCATGACAAGAGTGTTTACATTTCTGGCAGGTGAAAGAAACCAGATTAGTTCCTTTCTATCACCTTTCCCACTTTAATGTTTTTTTTTCCCCCTCTTTAAACAGCTAAACCGCTACACCACCATGGACAGGAGTGTCTGAAGCTAAGAGTGGATGTTGTTGCAAATGATGGTGAGCTTCACTAAAGGATAAATTCCACGTGTTTTTCCTGAAGAATGGATCTATATTTATATAGTATGTGTTTATTCTCTATTCAGGTTCACAAGAGGCTAGAGTTGGACCAGGTAAAGGAAGCGGAGGAGGCGTGCACACCACCTCGAACCGCTTACCGGCAGGTATAAATCTCTTATTCCCTCTTTTATTGAACTAATCACAGACTTATCTTCAAAGGCTAAGAACCTTTGAAGATAAGTCTGTGATGTGTATAATTCTAAAACTAGTTATGGCCCAAGCACTATGACATCACCACTATTATAGCAATGACGATGACATCATAGTGCTAATGGGTGAAAGCCTCCGCAGGAGATTTTGCTGCATAGCTCATACACACTTGCACGGATACATGTAAAACTCGGTAGACAGTTAGACCTCATTGAGCTGCACAACTTTCGCTATGCATATCATGGGCTCTACCCAACAAGAAAGTAATTTATTTTGAGTTGTTTGCAAAACGTACCCAATGGAATTTGATATACTCCTCCTAGGGGATTTATACGATCGCCACCAAACCGGGCCAATATGATCTCACAACATTGAGGATACAAAATTGCAAAAAGTTTTTTGATATCTCAAATGGTTCACGCGTAGCAAGGCCTTAAACTTCTTTCAAAAAGTGGCTAATAACCATCTTATTTATATATATATATTTACATATATATAGTTATATAATATGTTATGTCATAATGTTATTTGTATTTCCTCTTTAAATGCATGTTTATGTTTAATGTTTAAATTCCAGCAAGCACAGGTGCTTGGGCCCAATCATCGTTGCTTTGCAACTATATCTAATATTTGAAAACAGTTTATAAGTAAGTTAGTAACTTATTTTTTCTGCCCTCTTTTTGCCCCCAGACGAGCCAGTGGTGCTGCCAGATGTTCAGAAAATTGTGCGAGCAAGCGCTGCGGTCAGACCAGCCTTTTCAACCATCCTTACCATCCTGCTACCTTTATTATTACTACCGGTGTTAAATCTGGATTAAAAACATTTTAAAGCACTACAGTGATCCAAAATCGAGATGAAGAGTGGCGTGCGTTTAAGTTAAACACACAGGAGGAGTTCTCAAAAGCCCAGCGCTGGCCACTCGGGGACGGAGCCGAGGGACTCTGTGATACTGTTCTGGTTTTAGAGACCAAAATCAAGACAGTCCCAAGTCTGCTAGAGTCAGCAGTAACGTGGGCATTTTGTCCTGAAAGGATGTCTTTTGTAAAGGGGAATGTCAAACCCTTTTTTTTTTTTTTTTTAAACAAACCTTCCATTTTGCAGAAGTACTAGAGTAGCTGGAAGAGCGATAAGCGTTGAGTGTTTGGCCAACCCAAGGCAACATTCTGTAATAATCTACAGGACAGCCCATAATCCAATGAGCCAAAGATCACAGAGCTTATCACTGAAGTGTACAAGGGTTTTGTTGTTTTTGTTTTTCAACTGATTTCTCCATGTAGCAGCGAAGAAGCACATCTGTCTGTGTACCATTAATAAATCAACTAGACAACTTACAGTTTATATACACACACACACACACACACACACACACACACACACACACACATATATATACACACGTCATGTGCCATACAAAGACACTATTTGTAGCATTCACACACTCAAGCTGTTTTGTTGTTGTACATATTTTATTTGAAGAGTTTTTATGTTATTTAAGTGACCTATATGGCAAACAGCTGTATATAAGGAGCACAAAATCCAACCGATTTGTAAAACAAAGAAGCTAGAAATAAGAAGAGAGAGAGAGAGAGTGAGAGAGAATTGTAATAATTCGCTAATTAACCAAATATATACACACTCATCAGTGTGCATGATTAAATTAAATAGAGAAATACATTTAAAGTATAAAACACACTCAGTGTGGTGATCGGTTATGTGCTGTGTTTCTCCTGTAATCAACTAAAAGAGGAAAGAAATACTTTATATCTATTTAATCTCACTAATTGACATTTAATAATTATATATGCCTGGTAAAAAAAGAAAAAGAGCGAGAGAGAGAGAGCTTGTCTGTATGAAAATGATTCTGCATGCTCTTTCACGGTCTCAGTCTTACAATATGGCCGTGCCATCAGGGAGGAAAAAACTCCATAGATGTGATAACCTGGTCATTCAGTACATTCAGGTCGTCAGCTGACTTAATTTTATTGCCACATAACGTTGCTGAGCCTCGCCCTGAGCACCTGAAGCAACCACAGATTATAACACTGTCTCCAGAGGCGTGTACAGTACTTCCCTTTTTACCCTGACGCACACATCCCTCTGGCGTAGGGTCGGTCTCAATTCATGACCTTTTTCCATCGCTCCAAAGTCCAGTCTTTAGGCTTCCTAGCAAACTGAAGCCGTTTTTTTCTGATGAGTCTCACTAACTAGTGGTTTTCTCCTGGACACACAGCTGTTGAGTCCCGAACCTGTAAGTGTGCGCGAATGGAAATGCTCTGACACCCATAATGATTTGTGTTAAATATTCCACAATTACAGTTTCTCAGATATTTGAACTCCACTTCATTGATGCATGTACACACACGTGCACATATAGGAGATTAAACTTACAAAAGATGAGATGATTTTCTGATTATGTATTTAATGCACATAATGCTGTATAATGACAAAACTGAATCGGTCCGCATCTACTACACAAAATGCTACACCATCAAATGTCTACCTGTTTTATGTGATGTTAAAAAATGCACATGATTACATGTCGCTCTGATCTACTCCTCGAAACCCCTTACTCTGTATGTGTCATGTAAACTGTATATTATGTACATATAGATGGATATATATATAAAAAAGTTAAATACTGTAAATGTTTATTCATATGTGAAATAAAGATTATTTTTGGAACATGTTGTTACCTTATTGTTCTCTTTAGAAAAGAAAACAGTGTACTATACTTTGTGTATGCACCACAACCACATCCTTCACACACACACACACACACACACACACACACACAGAGAGAGAGCAGATTTCCCGCTTTGGGTGATCACATTCAGATTTCTCGCTCATGATGATAAAAATTCTCACGAGTAAAATTTATTCCGAATGGTAAAGTTGATAAAGTATTAATCATTATTTGTGTTCCTTTCTTAGTCACTTAACTTTTCCTGTTTCTCTCTGATCCCTTGTCCTGCCTGTTCACCCTGTTTTTGATTTAGCTCCCTCTCTCTCTCTTCGTCTCCATTGTTCCACCCTTCCTCTTGCTCATCTCCAGAGAGGCCCCCTTTTTTTTTTCTTTTTTACAACCGAGTCTGTAAAAACAGCTGTTGTGCTTGTAGCTCCTGCCTGATCCCATGTGCTTTCAAAAGAATGGGCGTGTTACCGTAACTCACGCACACTCTTTCACCCTGTGACCCCTGCTGAAGGCACTGGACAGGTTCAGAGGTGAAGGAGAGCTCATCATTGCAGAACCAATACTCTTTAAATATCACAAGTGTTGGGGGACGAAAAGCTACAAAGAGGTGGACAGAAAGTGAGTGACCAGATGTAAGTGCTCAGGGCACAGGGACACGAGGAGGAGTATGAGGAAGGTCAAGAGGTGATGAAGAAAATGTATGCTCAGGCTTGGAAAACAAGTGAATAGAACAAGATTATTAAATTCAGTGGGAAACACAAATGTTTAATTCAAATCAGATTATTTACAGTAGGTTTTATTATATAAAGATTACAATAAGCAAAATATAGGATTTTTTTTTTTTTTCAATCGACAAGTTTGGTGATAAGTCTTGAAATATTCTTGTTCTGTTGGTAGATCCTTAAGATAATTGTAAGCATTTCTTTCTAGGATGAAGAAAAAGTGTTTGGTCAATAGAATAAGACATCTTTGAAACTTGATAGAAGGAAAACAATGTTTAATATTTTTAAGAATCTTATAGTGATTGAAAATCTGTATAAATAAAAGAAAGGTTTTGTCTACACATTAGTCAGAACTCGCTCTCTCAATGATATCTTTGCGTCTCAGGAAATTTTCTGTATGTCTGTCTGTCTGTCTGTATGTCTGTATGTCTGTCCAGCCAACTTTTGTCACAGCATCTCACAAAACTGTCTGGACAAAATTTACTGAAACTTTGCCAGTCCTTAGGTATTTGCCTAAAGTTAAACCTGTGCCATAAATGAAATCAAAATGCTAAGTAGAAGTGAAGTTATGAGCAGTCATGTGCCAGATTACAAACAAGTTTTGACAGCGTACTGCGTATTCGTCAAACTGTACAAATTTACAAATACAATTTACAATACAAATTTTGCAGTTTAACCTGCACCAAGTGAAATCAAAATGTTGAATAAAAGCGATGTTGTGAACAGTTAGGTGCCAGATTTAATAATCTACTTTAAAATATGATACTAATAAGATACTTGCTCAGTGTAAACAAACAATAGATATTAACTAGAAAAGCTAAACTGAATATTTTTTATTGGGGCAAGCTAGGAAAACTATTTTCCTGTCAACAATGAGTACTTACGCTAGTAATAAATAAATTTGACTGTATTCAACATATAGTTTTGATCGCTGAGATTTCTCACTCCAGTCTTTACTCTCAGACTTTCATCTACTGGGTCTCTGGCTGAGGAAGGAGCTCAGGATAACTTCTTCTGTAGTAAAGCATCTAACCAATTATACATGAGACTGAATTCTTCTAACCAATCATAATGCAGGATTTATGGGAAAGGATGTGAAATCTGACCTCACATCAAAGGTGGAGAAAAACTCATCCTCTTCTGTTATATTTCAAGCAGAATAAACGCTTCCCAGCAGGCAGAACCACTTTGCACATGTTAAATAAGTAACGTTCTGATTAAATGCAAATTTACATCTTATCAGGTCAGCGTGCTTGTAAATGGTTAATTTGTGACCTCTAATTAAAATGATTTCATTTGGATTAAAGAAATGTATCCATGTGAACACAACTACTGTAAAGAGTGAATTTTAGTTTAGTCATGGGGAACTAGTTTGGACCTTTGAAGGACATTATATATAAAGTCTTCAAAGCTCTTCTCTTTTTTTTTTTTTTTTGCAAAAAAAAGCAAAGAAAAAAAAAAATTCCACTGTGCAAGAGTCTAAATGGAGAATCTGCCTTTCCTTCCTGAGTTTAGTCTCTTTCCTGCAAAACAGTTTTTTTTTTTTCCCCTGTAAAGTCTTGCTATCAGTATGAGTGTCATTTATTATAATTTCAGCATATTTTAGTTTGCTCACATTACTCTGGATAATTCGTTTCATTCAGCACATCTGTACCTACATATTAAGAAAAATATGTTGAGTTCAAATCCCAAAGGTACACAAATAAACTAAAGAATTTCACTCGAGTGTTCTGAATATTTCTTTTACAGTTTACTTATTTTATTCATAACAGTATAAGAAAAGAAAACATTTGCTTGCTGACACCTTTGGTTTGGTCACATTGTATTGATTAAAGAAATAAAAGAGACTTTTTGAGGAAACGCCCACATTACCATGTTGAAACATGGCCCCAAAATATGAGGCCCTTGAAACACTGGGAATAGGTTTTAAAAAGAAGGCTTCCTTCTGAGTCGGAATGAAATTTGGCAACGGTTTCTCTTGAAAAAATGCTGAGGGTAGCTGTCCATGTGTTTTTGATCAAGAGAACAAGAAGTAGTGAAGAGGAAAAATAAATTCGAGTGGTATTAGTCATGTGGCCTGCATCATTAGTTTGCTTACAAATAGTGCAGCAGGAAATGATTAAATTATCTGCTTTGGGGAAAAAATGGCATCTCAGAATCACATTGATGTGGTCTGGTTTAGTACTGCACTAAAAACATGTCCTTTCTTGTGTTCTGATTATCTGGATTTCACTGAGAGACATGCATCCACTTAGGCAAAAACATGTCGTCGTCCATTGATCAAAGGTGAGCCGTTGAGACACACTCATTTCGTTGAGGATGTTCAAAGAGACAGCAATGGAAGAAAACTCAATCTGAAAAACATGGCAATTGATTGCTACTGTAAGTCGTACACATTTATAGCATCTTGCTAAACAACAATATCCAGATATCCATTATAACTTACATTTATCTCATTCATACAACTGAGCATTTGATGGTCAAGGGCCTTCTCAGGGGCCCAACAGGGGCAGCTTGGTTGTGCTGGGGTTTGAACTCATTACCTTCTGATTAGTAGTCCACTGAGTCCCTCCCTAACAGAAAGATTGGTTAACGGAAACAAATGGGCTTGTCCAATATCTGAACCCAGTACCTCATATCAAGAAGAAGGAAGAACAAGTTAGAAGGTCCTGTGTTGAGGACGACTGCAGGTTCCAGTGACATGGGAGAAAGAATTTCATGATAGAGTTAACCATGTTGGTTAACATTTTTTGCATTTACCACTTTAGGCACTTCTCTTCTTTTTCGCCTTTGGCTGCTCCCATTAGGGGTCGCCACAGCGGACCATTTCTCTCCATCTAACTCACCCACATCTTCCTTTGTCACTCCAACCTTCTGCATATCCTCCCTCACCTCATCCATAAACCCCCTCTTGGGCCTTCCTCTTTTCCTCCTGCCTGACAGCTTCATCTCTAACATTGTCCCCAAACCATCCTACCTGCGCTGTCCCTCTAATATACTCATTCTTAATCTTGTCCATTCTTGTCACTTCCAAAGCAAATAATACAGATTGAAAAAGAGGCACTGCTGCGGCTAGAAAAAAAACATGTTGATGCAATGGAGTGCATCATCATTTCCTGAAGATCCATCAGGTATGTACATGTCCTGTTGTGGTTTGGTATGCTTTCTCAGCAGGAGGACTGATCCAGAGTTCACCAGATGATTTGGATCAATATCACATTTTTTTGAGAGTTTCGGTTGTGGAGTTGTTTTGGTCTGATACCCGAGTGCAATTACTGTGTTTGCAGAAGACCACACAAAGAGGGATTAAAGCTAGTAGATATAAAGGCACCCCAAAATGTGCAGGGCAGATTGTCCCCAAGACCAGGGTTGGGAACCAATGGATTAGACCAATAATCTATATACAGTCTTGTTTTCAAAAGAAAACTAAAGGGACTTCCAGAGATTCAAATCCATTCCAGCATTGTGTTAGCTGTATTATTTTTAAGGTCATTACTGTGCTTAAAGGTGAACCTATTTGGCTACATTCATCCTTCCATCTATTCTTGGTCACCTCCATGACTGAAGCCCTTTGAGCCTGATTACTGACTGAGCTTGGCTGGATGGACAGCTCCAAAAATAGTCCTGGTGATTCCAAATTTATTCGAGTATAAATAGAGGAGCTTCCTGGGAATGGGAATATTTAAAGCTTTCAAGTTGGTTTATGGAGAGTTCTTTTAGGGTTATGGTTTTAGCTTTTGATTTAACATGCACTGTTAAGCGTGGGATCTTATACACGCAGATGAATTCCTTCACAAATCATGATCAATGCCTGATTTTGGCATTGGTAGACTCCAGTAGACTTTTAGAGACAGCTTGAGCAAACATGATGCACCTGAGCTCAGTGTGGTGAGCCTTAGCCAAAGGTTTAATACTTGTTTAAAAAAGTACTTTCTAAAAAAAATTTTTTTAAACTTATGTAAACTGTATGTAAATTAATTAAATTGATTTAATCAATTTGACATTAAATCTAAACTGAACCTGAAATGGTCCATATATGTTCCAAACCAACTGTATGTAAAAATGTTAATATTTGTACTTTAAAGTTTTGCACATAGTTTTTGTACACAAGTCTCTTAACAATATATTATTTCTTTTATTATTTATTTACTTATTGAAATTTTTATGTCTGTGTGCATATTTAAAGCTCTAGCTCTTGTACTAGATGCATAACACAAGAAGATTTTGTTTTTCAGGAATAGATATTTCCAGGGAAGAAATCCAGTCCAGTGATAAGACCAATGCCTTTTGAAAGTCAGTCATATCTACTGCAATCTTTTATTATTATTATTATTATTATTATTATTATTATTATTATTATTATAAGACTTGGAAATTTTGGATTAGTCAATGGATTGCATGAACAAAGCCAAAAGAAATTCCCCCTGATCTGACATTAAATTTAGGCATCCAGAGAAGAAAACTGATGTGTTCATTCGTTACTGGCAATGGCTACATCTGCAGTCACATCTGGGAGATATTTCCAGACAGACAGTGTACTGGCTTTACTGAATATTTCCAGTCTGACAGTTCAACCGGCTTCTGCAGTGTGTGAAAATGCATCTGAATTACTTTCTATCAGCACACTGATACTGATACGGACACTGCACTGCTGCTTGGTTTAGACTAGATGCTGATGTGCAGTGTGTGGTCTTCTATATGGCACTGAACACAATGGATTTCAATGTAAAAGAGCATTAATTGAGCTTTTAGACACTCTGTGTTTTAAATTTGATGCAGGATTTACAGAAACCAGAGCTACATCCAGCACGATTCTACTAAACATGCTTCCTAGTTCAAAAGAATTGCTCTAGCTCTGAGGGGACTCAACTGGTTTGTAAAACCCCACCTGTTCCATATGTCCCTCATGCTGTGCAGCACATAATTCACAATGCACGTTTTCAAGACATAGCAATGATCTACGCTTGAGGCTGCTTCAGACCCCTGATGGTCAGACACTGCTGTTTTTGGATGACTGGCTCCTACATGGCCAACAACGAGACACTTTAAGAATTCCAGCCGTGCTTAGTGGTTAGCACTGTCAACTTACTTCACCAGGGCTGGGGGTTCAAATCTAGTCTTCAGTCTTGGTGGGATTCCTCCGGGTTATCTGATTCCACCTTGCCCATAGTATGTTTGTGTTCTGTGATGGGTTGGCCCTGATCCAGGGTGTACCCTGAGCTCACAGTCCCTCTCTACATACTGTAGATGGATGGATGGACAGTCGTCCCAACATATACAGTAGTTGTTTGATATGTGGTATCATCTTGCTGAATAAATTGCTGTAGAAATTTCACTACTAATAACTAAAAACAACAAATAAACCCCTTATACCATAGAGCCATAATTGCCATGTGAAGCTCCAAAGTGTGAGTGCAACCCAATCAACCACTTGAATCCGGGGCATTTTACTTTAAGAGCAAAAGAAGTCTGCAAGGCCTTGGTTCCAGGTATTGGACAGAACACTTTGGTAACCTCCTCTCTGAACAGATCTGTTTTCCTAAATGGTGAACCACTCCAATGTTACCCCTGATCAGAGATCAGTGAGATGGATCCCAAGGATCAAGTACAGGATGGTGATCCAACAGTCTAAGATGCACGCTTCAGGCTCCTTGTGACCCTGTACAGGATAAACAGGATAGAAAATAAATTAACCTGAATGGTTTCTTGATAAAGGTTCAGTTTTGGACCTGTTTGTCTAGGATTAAACTAGTCCCTAGTTTAATCCTGAGCTCAAATTACTGTGTGTGGAGTTTGCACAATGTTCCCCATCTCCATAAGAGTTTTCCTCTGAGTTTTCTGGTTTCCCCACATCTTCCAAAAACACTCTGCTTTGTGGGTTTGTGGATTGGCTATGCTATATTGGCCCTAGATAGATCTATCTGCATTGAACACTGTCCTAACCAAAGTGCATATTCAAACCTCTGGCTTAGAGTTTCTGGACTAGGTTCTGCATCTCTGAGCAGGATAAAGTGGTGACCAAAGTTAATAAATGAATGAAGGATGACGAATGTATTAACAAACATGTCCTGGTTGTTTATTAAACTTCACTACAAAATAAAGTTTAAAGTTAATTCCGTGACAAATCTCTGGTTAGTACAGATGATTAGTCACTTCTGCACAGTTTCTAAGCACATCTGCTAAACAACCGACTGCAAATGCTAATATAAACTATTTATAATGTCTGATTTTTATTTATTTATTTAGAAAAGCACATCTGTGGAGTGACATTTTTTGACATATCTTAAGAAAGACCTTGCGAGTTCTCTTCCTCTAAAGCAATAGCTACGATTTATGACGGTTGAAGGAGAGGTGCTGCTGGAGCGCGGCCACGGGCCTCGGCTTTGCGCTGTGAGCTCCACACCTTGCTAACAGATGTTAGCAAACCCTTTGCCTAATCAGCTTAAACAATAAGGTTTACATTACCTGAAACGTTTGCCTCTGCGAGTACGGTTAAGACGTCAGCCGAGCGGAACGCTACGTGGTCTTCTCTACCTGTTTATTTATTACAGCTAGGGATTTTTTTTTTTACTAGCCAGAGGCTCAGCATGCGCCGTCTTTTGGCATTCGGCACATTTTCAGCATCTGAAACCACTGTACAGTCGGGTGTGTTCTTTTTTATGGAGTTTGAGCAGCATTTTATAATAATTTCAGTGCTAGTCAACCAATACGTACAGTAGAAGCACTCTGACGTGAGTTAACCGTCTCTTTACCTTAGAAGGGCATGAAGAACAGTGCCTTGTGTACAGTGTACCCCTTTATTATTTACTACATTTAGATTTAGTTTCATGTTCTCTCACCTGGTCACATGAAATTAGCAGAAACTAATTTAGGTTTCAACTGTAAAGTACGGAAGCTAGTGCCTTTAAAACTATTTAATGTCATTTAAAGGGCCTCTATTTTGCAAAGTTTACTCTTTAATCAAGTTTAGAGTTTCAAACAGGTCTCCAGTCTGCATGAACACACACACACACACACACACACACACACACAAATATCAGGAAAAAAACAAGCAGTTTTTAGCCATTAAGAAGGGATATGCTAGCCATTAGGATTTAGCAGCTAATCAATAAAGGCTAAGCTAGTGTTCTTTAGCTCTTTGGGCTAGGTTAGCAATTTACAGTTAGCAAATAACTGCTAACGGTTAGCCTGATCTTTAGCTCTTAAGAAGGGATAATTTAGCCATTACAATTCAGCAGTTAATAACTAAAGACTAATCTGCTGATCTATACCTTTAAAGAACTGCTAGGTTAGCCATTAGCATTGTGCAGCTAACTGCTAAAAGTTAACCTAGCAACCATTAGCCATTAAGAAGGGATAGACTAGCCATTAGCACTTACCAGCTAATCACTAAAGGCTAACCTAGAGATCTTTAGTACTTAAGAAGGACTAGGTGAGCCGTTTTACAGTTAACAGCTAACCTAGCCTTCTTTAGTCTTGTGTTTTAACTGTTGTATCACTGAATATTGACAAGGTCATAACTGTTAGCAGTTAGCAGACTGCAGGATGTGAGCTGTGTTTCAGCTGCAGAATTTAGTAAACATTGTGGAGATGTCTTGACCTTATATTAACTGTATTTGAGTTTAATATGTGAACTTAAACCGATTCATTTTGAGGTTGGACAATCCAAAACCCAGTCCATGAAGTCCGCTGATTTATACACAACTGCCACGTTCTGTCATAGACTCAAACACACTTTTTAACGGGACAGTTTTTGTGTCAATCAGGTCTAAAATATGTTTCCTAAAACACAGAGGTTCATTCAAAGGACCACAAACCCATGAGGATTAAATATATCAGTACACGCTCCTCGGTGCTGTGTCAGCACTTCTCATCATGTCGGGTCTAAAACGAGGCCCTCGCTGTCGGCCAATCAGCACTCAGGTGGAGTCGGCTGAGTAGGCGGAGCCTGTGACTCATTCCACCCCCTAATGAGTACTAAAGCGGTTTAGCACCCCATAATGAGCTTTGTTGACTGTGTATGTCTCCACGGGGGGTGGAGGGAAAGAAAAAAATAAAACGAGGCCCCTCAGCATCCATTTTAAGTGCAGCGAGCGAATGGGAGTCTTGCCAGCCAAAGACATCAGATTAATCCTGCCTCGTGTAAATATAGTGCACTCGTGTGCATTTAGTGGCTTTAGGATTAGCGCTTTAAGAGCCAGCGCATGGACATGGATCATATTCTGGAATTTCCATACCGCTCTGTTCCGCTTGTGCTTGTTTTTTGTTTTTGAGACAGTGTCAGAGAGAGAGAGAGAGAGAGAGAGAAGGGTTACAGATGCAGGAGGCGTGATACTTACATCATCAAAAAAATCATACATCATCTTAGTGAAAAATAATCTGTATTCGACATTTACATTCAGTCCAGAGCACAATATGATCTGGAACATGGAATGCAAAACTAAAAGTACACTAGCAAAATAGATTAAAAACAAAAAATAAAGAAAGAAATTCAGGACATTAGGAGACTCCTCAAACAGCTTCCATTAGAAAACCACAACCAAGGGAGATAAAAAAATAAAATAAAAAATAAAAAAAAAACCACCCACACCCACACAAGAAGTAACAGTCACAAATGGTTTTAGTGACCGGATCAGGTTCCCTTCACCACAGAGTTAAACACACGCTCCGAAATCAGCACTCCCATTTTAAGACGCTCTGTGAACACACGCAGTAGTTCACGCATACACGATTTTTTACACAATCACTGGCAGCGTCTTAAAACAGCAGACGTTCCTAGAACAATAGTGTCCTACTATCAAGTGTGTTGAAATCGAGTGCTGCGAGTGTTGAGTGTAAGCCGCGGTCATCTCACACGAGCGTGACGCTGTGAAACCACGCTGCAACTTTAGGGGAGTCCGTCTCGACGATACGGATTCTTCCGACTTTCTCACACACCACAAATAAATAAAAAAAATTAAAAATAATAAAAAACACTTAGAGACATCTTTATGTAGAAGCTAGCCAAAACATACAGCATGTTATACAAAAACAGTACAGTCTACATTCCTGTTACAGACACGTGTTTATGTAATTTTTTGAAGATTTCATCTTTCAGGTCTTAAGAGATATTTCCAATTTTTGATCTTTCAGCGTCTTGAGTCAGAAATGCATAAACAACCAAAGAAATTTATTCACCAAGAGACGATAATGAACACAGGCTAGTCAGAGTCAGAAAGCTGGTCCAAGCCCATGAAAGAGCTCACATCTTCAGGCCCTTCTTCTTTAAATCGTCTTTCGCCTCTTTTATCTGAGCCTGAAGCTCTTTGGCTGCATCCTCGCAGTCGTTAAACGTGGCTACTCGGTACCCGACCGTTGCCAGAGAATAGCACCCGAACACTACCAGCAGGTACACGGGCATCGGCCAAGCCACCTCCTTGTACACGGGAGGAAAGTGCAAGCCAAGAAGGTCAAAGGTCACAAGTCCCCAGGCAACTGCGACCAGCGAGACACCCAGAAGCCACTCCAGAAGTTTGGTCATGATGAAGGAGACTGGGGAACTGACGGAGAGTGAAAGAAAAGAGGAAATTATTGAACAGGGTATATCAAAAACGTTTATTATTATGTCAGGGGGGAAAAAATCATGCATGTGTCACTCTAGGTTTACACTCCTCATTCATAACTATTCACTACTTTCAGTGTTATTAAACTATCAGTTTAAATTAAAGGTGTAATCCAGAGGTGCAATTATATTTATTAATACGCCATATGGCCTAAAGTATGTGGACCCCTGACCATCACCATCTGAATGAGGTTTTTCCCCTCCAGTTTGCAGGCATCACTAAATGTCAGAGTGCGAGTGACAGTCCTATCCGGACCCCAGATTCTTATCTGATAAATGAGAATCATTTATATACCAGTAATCCAGCGCTTTGTCTTTCGAGGTGGGCGTGACTTATACACCTCGCTCAACAGAGACAATTGACGCAATAGTTTACCATATATAGATAGTGTGCGAAAGAAACAAAACCAAAAGCGCAACAAAGCATGGCTTACTCCCCCCCAAAAAAGGAAAAGCACACTATAAAAACTGAACTGTCAAAGATGAATGAAAAGGTTGATAGATGTTTATTATTCCTGCGAAAAGTATAAAACCAGTTTGTTTCATATGTTCTGGTGATAACAAAAAGCAGTAATGTGAAGTGCCACTATGAGATAAAACTCAGTTCGTTAAAGCAAACATATTCTGAGGACAAAAAATATTATTGAAATGTTGTGGACATTTTTAATTGGTTATTTATTTAATAGACTTATAAAGACAGGATATACAGTATGGTGATCTGAATAATAACACAAACATGAAATTCGAACCTCGGCTCCAAGAAAACTTTATCGACTGGACCTTCTTGAATTTTAATTCATTCTGTATCCCTGGTATAGAATGTTTCTGTATGCAGTAAAGTTACAGTTTCCCTTCACTGAAACTAACAGCTTCCAACACTTATCCGGTATGACGATGCAATTATGGTTACATTTATACTTGTATTTGGAATCATGTTTACTCCTACACCATATACCCTAAAATATGTGCACCCCTGACCATATGAGGTTCTTCTCAACATAGTTTGAAGCAGTAGAGAACAGGCATCACTAAATGGCGGACCGCGGTCCAGATCCGGACTGAGCGACAGTTCTATCATTCAGTTTCCCTTTACTAAAACTAGCAGCTCCAAACTCTTATCCAGCACAACGATGCGCTTGCGAGATCCACAAAGAGTGTGTTGGAGTGGAAGAACTTGAGAGTTCAGCACAGAGATCTGACTGAACTCATCTCCCATCTGGACATCAGCGCTGAGCTCAGTAATGCTCCAATATGTGAACTGAATGAACACGAACCCACACAGTCACACTTAAACGTCTAGTGGAAAGCCTTCACAGAAGAAAAGCATTATGTATGTGAAAAGGAAAAGCATATGGTTGTATTGTTCAGGGGTGCACATACTTTTATCTATATAGTATAGTATATATTATAGCATTCCATTTGCATCACTTTACTGTGCAGTTGTGTATAATCAGGGTCTGAAAGATCTTCAACAGTTGATTTTAGCTAAACAGAAAAGACTTCATCAGGCTAATGCCTCGAATTAGCCCTAATGCTAGCTAAAACATTTATAACGTTACTTTTCAGAAAATAAAAACGGCAGAGACACAAACAAGACACAAAATAATCGATATGCTAAATATAAGATTAAATACCAATCATGAATCATGCCTAAACATTACATAATATAATATATTTTTTTAAAAGCTAGTAATACTTTTACCTATAAGCCAGCTCACCACTTATAGTCTGCGCGCAGGGTTATGACGTCAGTAACTCGCGACGGCTGCTGGGAAACGTAGTGCACTTTAGACTATTACTATTACTACAATAACCACCAAATAACTCGCGTAATTCATTGTTTAAAACATAAATTATTTTAAATTGGTACACTACAGCTTTCTAAATCCTTTTTATTTACTTTGTAATGCGAGTTCTGATTTTCAAAAGCCTGTGTTTGTCTTTATTTCCTCAGAAAAAGCATGCTAAACATGGCCCTTGAAATCACATCCTGCAGCTTTTGCCTGTATTATGGTCAGGTGATGTCTATTTAATAATTTTAAAAAGTGCTCTATGTACATAATTGAAGGTGAAATATACTGTACATATTAAAGCTACAAAAGGTAGAATTTTGTACCTTTTTTTCCCTTAGTGTGTGCTATAAAGAACTATACTACATAGTACTTTATGTACTCTACAAATAAAGTGAGGACTAATTTACACTTTGGGACAAACACACTGCTGCTGATACACACATCATCACATACTGCATGTTTCAATCTTACTGCTTTATGATTCCCACACACCATATTTTTACACTTCTATATTCTATATTTCTCTTGGCTGATTCTGTTAGGGGTCGCCCCACTCTGGGTTCTTCCTGTTAAAAAATTTTTGATGTTGCATGCCCCTCCTGTCACAACCTTCCCCATTTTACCTGGGCTTGGACTCGGTATTGACCCTGGAGAATCGAACCCTGTCAAAAAAAAGTCTACCTATTTAAAAAAGGCAGAGATACTACATCTTAACTACAAAGGGCAATGAAATCACAGTTTTGTTTTGTTTTTGTCTTTATTATTCATCACTCTTTGTAAAATGTAATATTTTATTTTAAGTCAATTTGTGCTGTTCAATCCTTTAAGGCAAACCGTTTTTGCCGGACAATGCAAAACGTGTGGAAATCACCTCTGACGCCCCGACACAGCATTTGAGTTACTGCAGTGAAGCCAGGCTTTTGAGGCAGGCCCAAGGACACTGTGTTTTAATGGGAGCAAAGATTAATGCTTGTTGGACAACAGGCTTTTATAATATGTAATTTCGGGTCCCACCTGGACGCATGACTACCCTGGGAATCAAGGAAAGCTTGGAAAAAACTCTCAACATTTTATTGAACTCTTTTCTTTGACTCACATGGACACACAGATTGTGATGATTGTGAAACCTCTCAAATGGGTGGGACCTTTAAACAAAGGCATAAATGAACATGAATGATTTTTAAAAATACCAGTGCCTATTCAACCTAATCCATAACTCGTATAAGCTTGTTATTCTATCATTGTAATATCTAAATGTTGGAGATAGACTGTAAGTTTGAATTTTGATTAGTTGCATTTGCTTTTTTCATTAATTTATAGGTCTGTATACAAATTCGGCTTTTATGGAAGAGTAACAAGAAGAAAGCTATTGTTGAAAGAAAGCTTTAAGACGCCCCGAATTCTTATGGATTTCTTTCAACAATGGCTATTGGCTAAAGGCCAATCTGTGGACAGATTCTCCCACCTGAGCTGTGACTTCTGAAGGCAATTGTTTCCACTGGATTTTAGGGGTATCAGAGTAAAGGGGGCTGTATATAAATGCATGTCACACTTTTTCAGATTTTTATTTGTAAATGTGGAAAAGTTCAGGGGGTGTGAATACTTTTGCAAGGAACTTGTTCATATCCTGGCTGCCAAACACTGATCACCTTGTCTTCATGGCTCACAAAAGTTTTTTTTTTAATGCTCTTACTTATGAGGATTAAACACGAGTCCATAGCAACAGATGAAACAGAGGAACAGATAAACCTCCACCAGTCGCTGCTACTCATTTGTCATCATTCCTCTGGGAATTAAAAGTGCAAATTGCTGACTGTTTCTTTTCTGGTTGCTCTCAGGTCAGTGTTTGTGCAGACAGGAGGTTACATCCGTCTATTCAGCAGCGTGGAATCAGCTTCCACTGCCGAGGCAGATAAATAAAGACAGGACAGAATTATTTGGCTGTTTTGGCATGGCATTGAGCATGGACACTTCTTTTTATAATCCCACAATTAAGAAAAGTAATCCTTAGTATAAATTCCTCCATGCAAAAATGAACTCTTTAGACTATTGGAAATCATACAGAATTTTTTTAGTTAATGCAAAATCCTAAAACAAACACTCATCACTGGCCAAATGGACCAAGGAGTGGAGAGTTGATGAGTGTTGAGTGAGTGAGGACGAAGAGGAGGTGGAGGAGGAGTGAGCGTGACTAGTGCTGTAGCCGCTACAGGTGCAAGCTGAACAGCAGATGACCTTAATGGTGCATTAAATCCAGATGCTTAAACAGACTTAACATCAATCCCTAGCCACCAACCTCGCAGAGCCACACACGGTGTGCGAGCGTGTGTGAGTGTGTGTGAGTGTGTGACGGGCTGCATAGTGACGGTGACTAATCTGTGGAGTGTAGGCACAGGACTTCTGTAGTAAACTCAGATAGGAGGGGCATCCTGAAAGACAGGCATAAGACTAGATGGGTTAGCCAAAATATCATGTTATCCTCTCTCTCTCTCTCTCTCTCTCTCTCTCTCTCTCTCTCTCCCCCTCTCATCTGTGTGTGTTAGAGAAAGAACAATAGCACTTGGCTCATAAACAGGAATTGTCTGTATCCTGTGTCCAATTCTTCACACACACACACACACACACACACACACACACACACACACACACACACACACACACACACACACACAC
>JAQQZT010000021.1:14254322-14289199 GCA_030068275.1 Clarias platycephalus
CATCTCCACATCATTGCATTCAGTTTTTATTCACAATTTGTTAAGTGTCCCAACTTTTTTGGAATCCGGTTTGTAGTTAGTGTACTAGTAATTGGGACCATTGTTCTGTTGTGTGTCCCGGCCCAGCTTTCGGCCATCTTGGCCTCACATTTATCTCTACACTATTCTTTTATGGCACAGAGTTCATCGTTGTCTCAGTGACTTCATGTTTCTTGGGTGCAAAACAAATCCCAAAACCATTATTTGCTCATTTGCACATACTTTGCACGCTGTTATGCTGTTACGCTCAAGACTAGACATTCCACCTTAATTCCATCTCAATTCTATTTTTAATTACATTTTTTATTTTTATTACTTGTACTTGTATATAATGTATATTTTACAGCCAAAAGTTTTTTTTTTTTAGATCTATCTACTATACTGTATTATTATTATTATTATTATTATTATTATTATTAAATTATTATTTTATATTTTATATTCCTTATTCGAATATTTTCTTTTCATACTTTCTTATTCTTTATTTTTCTCATATTCTTTAGTTAAAAATTTTCTTTTACATTTTTAGGTCAAGGGTAGTTGTTAAAACATTTTACTGCATATCACACTGTGTATGACTGTGTATGTATGTAACAAATAAAGTTTGAATGTGAATTTTTGAAATTTAATCACCCCTACAGTTTGGAGTGTGTCTGGTTTTTGCCAAACACGGCTCTGTGGATGATTACCGAACATCTCCTCACAGGTCTCATCAGTTTGAAGGATATTGTTCCAGAATTTATTTAATAGTTTGTTCTAACGTAATTTTGCAAACCTAAGTGCTGCTCCATAATCTTTTCAGTGAGAAGAAATTTTCCTATCCACCCCTTCATGAAATCAATACTTCTCATTGTGCTGTCATGAATGTGAAAAGGCCTATAGGTCAAAGTTTTAAGCTTTTCAATTTCTGAACATTAAACAGTCTGACATTGAACTGTAGATTTTTTTTTTAATGTTGGGACGCCCCACTCCTGGAAAGACAGGCGATCATCTTAAATTGGCTCTTCATTAGTACGCAATCCTACTCGCTACATAGAATCATTAGTTTCAAATTGTTGGCGACGGCCTCTTAACCCTTCCCAGACTGATGAGCAGCAACAAGTGCGACTCTGAGGTCATGACTGACTTCTTTGTAAAATGCAGACACACCTGCCAAATGTTTAGCTCTTACAGAGCTAGTCACAATTCTTGATGATCCATCCATCCATGCCAATCCATCGCAGGGCACACACACAGACATATACTCCACACACTTACACACACACACTACAGGCAATCTGGGAACGCCAGTTATCTGCATGTCTTTGGACTGTGGGAGAAAACTGCCGTACCTGGAGGAAACTCAATCAAGCTGTAATATAATCTACTAAATACTGTATAAAGCTGTCTTGATGTGATTCTTTATTCTCTTCCTAATTCTGTGTAGACTGCTTTGGTGTTAATTAGATGTGTTGGGTTGGAGATAGTACGGGTTCTACTGTATTCCTGCCTCGGGGACTGTGTGCATGGAGTTCTTCCCGTGCTTGAAGGGTTTCCTCCGGGTACTCTGGTTTCCTCCCACAATCCAAGGACAGGCAGATTAGGCTAATTGGCGTTCCCCCGTAAATGCCTGTAATGTATGAATGTATGAACGGTTTGTAAAATTGGGAATAAATATAATGGTCACTATTGGTCTCCACGTTCTCTAGTTGGACTGCAGAGGTTTCTAAATGGATAGATGGATATTACCGATATACTGCTGCCCCCTACTGCTCAGTGCACTGTATTGCTTCACACTTCTCCTTGGTACGGTGTGCAGCGGCCATAAACACAGGAACAGTTTAGATGTTAACAGATTTACGCTTTATTTCATATTTTTGTTCACATCTGATGAATATTCTGCCAGCAGGTGAGGTCTAGGTCAATTTATTCTTAAAAGTATTCAGCATTTGAAAGAAGCACAATTTAAAGCCTATGAAACCAAAAACCAAGTGTCTGTTAAAAATATGTTCTAGCTAGAAATTGCATAAAAGTGCGAGGATAGAGTATGTGCACACACAAATACACACACACACACACCTTTCCTCATCTACGTACAAGGATGAGGTAGCATACTCGCGTTATAACCTCGTACATTCATTCGGTAATTTCTTCAGTAAAACAATATAAAGTTCAGCGTTGACTCTGTAACCAGTATGTTACTACTCCATTCTTGTCACTGAAAAGAAATGAATGAATTATTTTTTCTACATAGCAAATGAAAGTAAGATAGCGTGTTTCAGGGAACTGCTCATATATAGCTCATACTGATTTCTTCTTCTCTCTATCTAAATATCTCACGTTGTGTATTAACAGTGCAGTATGTGCATCCTAATGCTAGATATACACAAGAACCAGTAGTGTAACAGTCAGTACCGTACATCATCAGATAAAAAGGAAGAGAAGAAACTGGCACTTGGAATTACTGGAGGGATGGTGGATAGGGCATTGGTTAAGGTGTTACTCTACCGATCTGTGGGTCTCAGGTTTGAACCCCAGCACCACTATTGTTGGGCCCTTGAGCGAGGCCCTTAACCCTCAACAGCTCGGATGTATGATGAGATAAATCAGATAAGGACGTCTGCCAAATGCCGTGATTGTACGACAACACACTATGTGTGTTGTTTAAGGAGATTAAAGGTAGAAACCACTGTAAATTACACCAGTGAGACAGGATTATCAAAAACCTTTAGGTGTACAGCTAGAGAGTAGAGGCGAGAAATTCTATTTACAGTTATAGTTACATACAGATCTATAAGATATAGGCCACATGATTCTTTTTTTTTTTTATACATTAATTCACAAGCAGTGTAAAGCAAAAAAGCCCTATTGAAAAACAAGCAAATAATAATTATAGTTAATCTGAAGTGCATTTTCAGTGCAATTTAAAAGGATTTTCTTTTAAGTATGAAATATAAAAACAACATCTTCTAAGATAGTGTAACTGGTGTCACTGAGATCTGTCTCAGCTCAGTTTCGTGACACGGGATTGGATGGTGACTCGTCTGACCGGCGTCTGATCTGCATTGCGATTCGCCACCAGCTCCTGCAGCTGCAGAGCCCCTCCTCCGATAAAGCAGAATGCAGGACAGACAGGCGCCGAGCAGTCGACCGGGCCCTCCCAGAGCGGGCGGAGAGAATGAGCGTCGTAAAAGGTGACACGGCTCTTCTCAAAGTCCAGACACACACCCAGCCTCGGGGGGAGAGGATAGGTGACGCCGGTGGGCGAGGAGGGGCTGTTGGCATTAGAGATGTCCCTGTGGTTGACCTTTCCGTGGTGGGCGTTGGCAGAGGTGGGCAGGTAGATTTTGCCCATGCCCATTGTGAGGAAGGTGAAAGGGGGCAGAGAGTCGGAAGAATCTTCTGCCCCACTGTCATGGCCGCTGTCAGGGTCATACCTGGGCAGGTAAAAAAAAAAAAAGGGTTAAATGTTTCCTGAGCATCTGATAAGAGACAGCACAATGTGGGTGGAGTATAACATCCTGTCTGTCTGTCTGTGCTTATGTATTTTGTTCTGTTTGTTCTGTCTTTTAACCTGCATTGTTTTCCTCAACCATATTTCTTTCTTCAATAGGTTGCATCCATCCATCCACTACTTTGCTTCATCGCCATTTACATTTATTTTAATTTCTCAAGTCAAACTGTGACTTTCATTTAGTTTATCAGTTTCCCCTAGTGGACACATTCACAATTACACATATGTAAGCATGCAGTCAGATTACTCTGTCTACAGTCCTGGCCAAAAGTTTTGAGAATGACACAAAGTCTGCTGCTTCAGTGTTTTTACATCTTTGTGTCAGATGTTACTGTGGTATATACTGAAGTATAATACAAGCACTTCATAAGTGCCAAACGCTTTTATTGATAATTACATAATGTTTTTGCAGAGAGTCAATATTTGCAGTGTTGAACCTTCTTTTCTCAAGACCCCTGCAATTCGCCCTGGTCTGCTGTCATCCAACTTTCAGGCCGCATCCTGACTGACCATTCTTTTTTTTTTCTTTTCTTTTTTTTCCCCCAGATTTTCAGCCTAATTTAGTCGTGTCCAATTCCTCCCCGTCACTAGGGGGCTCTCGCATTAAGGCTACTACCACTCAGCCGGGAGCTATCAGGGACAGCGCTATCCTGATTGGCTGTAGAGCCGTGATTAATGTGGGAGCACTAAGTACCTCTCATCCCTCCCCTCTGAGAGAGCTCGGCCAATCAGTTCTCTCTAGACCTCTGGCTGCGAGAGGTTACAGCATCACCCGGGAATCGAACTTGCGATCTCTGGGTGATAGGGCGAGCACTTTACCACTGCGCCACTCTGAGGCCCCTGACTGATCATTCCTACATAATCGATGCTTGGAGTTTGCCAAAATTTGTGGGTTTTTGTTTGTCCACACGCCTCTTGAGGTTTGGCCACAAGTTTCCAATGGGATTAATGTCTGGGGAGTTTCCTGGCCATGGACTCACAATTTTTATGTTTTGCTTTCTGAGCCACTTACTGAAGTTCTCACTTTGCCTTATGGCAAGGTGCTCCACCATGCTGGAAAAGGCATTGGTCATCAACAAACTATTCTTGGATGGTTGGAAGAAGTTCTCAGAGGATGTTTTTGTACCATTCTTTACTCATCGCTATGTTCTTAGGCAAAATTGTGAGTGAGCCTCACATGCTTTAATGTTGGCATGGCACAGGACTGATGATAGCGTTCACCTTTTCTTCTCCGGACAAGCTTTTTCCCCCCAGAATCGGAAAGGGGATTCATCATAGAAAATGACTTTACCCCAGTCCTCAGCAGTCCAATCCCTGTACCTTCTGCAGAATATCAGTCTGTCCCTGATGTTCTTTTCCTCTAGAGAAGTGGCTTCTTTGCTGCCCTTTTGGAAATGTATGAAGGTGATCGCTACCATCAGTCCTGTGTCATGCCAACTGTAAAGCTTCCTGAGACCATTCATATGAGTGACAAAAAGATCTATAAACACTGAAGCAGCAGACTTGGTGAAATTGAATATTTGTGTCATTCTCAAAACTTTTATCCACAGCTGTACTTTAAAAGTGAAAAGTTTTACAAAAAAGTGTGTGAAAACATTACTATGAACAAGGTGGAGACACCTTCAAAATGTTTGCACAATAGTACTATTTTTGCTAAGTTGTTTTAAAACTTTACACTTACTTTATAATGTAGATGTGTAATGTAAATGTATCCACTAAGGGGGCAGAAAATGATAAATAAAAAAAAATAAAAAAAGAGGTGGATGAGATAATGATATGCAGAAATTTTAAATCTGGATCTTTAGTCTCTTTGGTCATTTTTTATTATTTTTTTGTCTTCTTCTTATAACTATTGTATTTGTATCTTTTAAATATGCAGCCACTGGAGGAACAATTACCTTCGGGATTAATAAAGACTTATCGTATCGTATCTTATCTTATCTTATCTTAGTTATTCCCAGGATCTAATGCACTGATTTTACCACACATCAACAGTTTTTGTGCTCACTATAGCCCTGCATCAGATGAAAAATCACATTAGAAATATTCCTTAGATTAAATCTTTTATCTTTTTATCTTGAATAAAAATCCTATGGAAGAGGAGTCACAGTGTCACCGGTACAGGAACATTTGAATGACTGGATTGAAACTGAATAACACACGCTCTCAACAAGGGATTTTAAGGTCCATCAGTACACCTCTGCATGCTACACTCATAATACACAAAACTTTGATTCAGGGCAAAAGCAGACAAAAGCCTTTATGCAGAAATTTAAAATATGGATCTTTAGTCTCTTACCGTGGACTGGCCATGTCTTGAGGCAGATGGAACCATTCCTGAAGCTTTGACTCCAGACCAACACCGACCTTCATCATACAAACATGGAAAGAACAACATGTAAAGAGTGAGGGTGTCAGAAAAACACACACAGCTCCCTTTAAAAGTATTGGAACAGCAGGGCAAAGAGATCAAAAGATCAAAAGAATGGATGAGATTATCTGAATTTAGACCATTCAATTTTACACACATACTACATAAATACAGTATATATTTAGATCTACAACTGAGAACACAGTATATTTCCCTTGAACCCATTCATTATAAAGTGATCATAAATATTGGGACATACGGTCTGGCAGGAGTTTCTTTTGCCCCCCCAGGTTTGTCCTATTAGACTGTTTAAATACTTTTTTCACCTTTGTGACTGCATTCATGGTTAAAAAGAATAAACCAACATGGAGACCAGGGAGCTGTCTGTGGGAGAAAAGCCAGGCAATTTGAAGCTGAGAAAAGAGAGAAAAGAGATGTAACCATTGCACAAGCACAGGCAGTAGCCTAGTTGGAATAACTTGGAATGTCCTGAAAAAGAAAGAAACCACTGGTGCACTATAACCAGTCCGTGAAACCGAGGAGCACAGCAGCATTTGGTGACAAATGCTGTAAAACAGCTGTGTAAGAGCTGTGAAGAAAAATAACACTCCAACAAAACACCTACCAAACCTCTACAGGACAAGGGTTAAGGAATCATCAGCTAGCCCTCGAAGAAGACTTCTGATCCAGAACACAAAAAATCAAATGATCAAATCATACAATTATGCACTCATTGCAAACAAGAGATCCATCCATCCAGATACCTCTGTAGTCCAACTAAGAACAGTGGAGGCCAGTGGAGACCTTTGTATTTATTCCCTTTTTTTTTTACAACCATGGTAGGACTTCTGGTCAACATTCACACACTATAGGAAATTGGGGACCACCAATTGGCCTGATCTGCATGTCTTTGGACTGTGGGAGGGAACTGAAGAACGCGGAGGAAACCCACCAAGCACAGGAAGAAAATGTAAACACCATGCACACAGACCTGATGCAGGAATCGAACCCAGGCCCAGGAGGTGAAAGGTCACAGTGCTAACCACTAAGCCACCGTTTCACCGTTTCCAAGCACTGTGACATCAGCCCTATATCATCATTGTGTATAAAGAGCCCTCTCATTCACTTTAGGATTACCTGTTCCAATATTTTTGATCACAGAAATATTGTGTGCTGTGCTGCCAAGGTTCCATGTTCTACATCTAGATGTTAATATTATTAAATGAAATCTGAAATCCTGATCTATTGTCTCATCTTAAATTTTGATCTCAAAAGCAAATGTCGCAAAATAAAACACACAGATCTGGCCTTGCTGTTCCAAAACTTTTGAAAGGCATCAATAATGTTTAGAGATAATTTTTTCTCCAGTTGCTCATCTCGTTAGTCTCTGTGTAAACGCTTGAAGTCGTACTTACCTTAACTAAGTAAGAGCCAGGCTCCACTGAGCATGCCCAGTAGTGTCGGCCCTGTGTGACGGCAGCGTCGCCCACCAGCAGGTCAGCGGTCAGGTGACAGGAAGTTAGGGCTCGGTCAGCTGCCTGCAGAAGAGACAGGCCTGGCACGCTGCGGGCACAGCGCCGCTCTTTACTCACCACTAGTCTATCAGCGTGTAGACCCCAGCGCGAATCCAGGTAGAAATTCAGTACTGATGGGGGAGTAAAAGAGGAGGGGAGAGGAGAGGAGAGAAGAGAAGAGGAGGGGAGAGGAGAGGAGAGGAGAGAAGAGAAGAGGAGGGGAGAGGAGAGGAGAGGAGAGGAGAGGAGAGGAGAGGAGTAGGGACGCAAGTGGGATTAAATTGCCGGATAAAAGGAGGTCAGCGAAAAGAGAAGAAATGGGAACAAGAGAAAAATAGTAGAATTGAAGAAAGGGTTGGAGTTTAGAAAAGAAGACAGGATTGGATGATTTATTGATAGAAAAGGCATAATGTCAAGGCAGAGGGGCATCAGGAAAACAGGCAGACACAACTAGAGGAACAAATGACACAAATATTAACAGGGAAGATTTTTAAGTAAGTAAGCTCTTGGGAGATAAAATAAAATGCATGCTTATGTTCATTAAAAATTGCTAATTTTAGTTGTTCATTATGAATCTTTGTCCAGATAACAGGCTTCATGCTTACTTTTGTTATCTTTGGACCTCCACAGGTTACCAGGTTATTGTATGGGACAAATATTGTCTCGCAAAATACATCAAAATGAGGAAGTGAGACAACTAGGTGGATATGTCTCATATAGAAAAAGAGGAAAAAACAGCAAGCACCAACAACTGACGGAAAAATGACCAGAAAGGTAAGAGACGAAAGATGGATGAGGAGAAATAAAAATAAAGGATGAAGGCGTTATATGCAGTAGGAGTTCAGCAGAGAGTAAATTAAAAAAGTGGACAGAGGAATGGGGATGGGTAAAAAAAGAGAGAAAAGATGAGTTAGTGAGAATCGCTTCATGGGTGAACAATGGCTCTCTGATCTATAGTCAGGTAAAAAAAAAAAAAAGGCAAATTAGGACAATGATGACAAAAAGAGTGATATCTCAGACATGATTAAAATCTGCCCCAAGTCAATTATAAATGAAATGAGATGCTTGGAGATATTTATTTATATATTTACATGTATATGTATATATACTGTACACTTGCTGAGTCACATCCAGCTGCATATCCATCATATAAAGAGCGGTGTGTTTTATTCTGCCGAGACTATGCCGTGTGTTTTACCTGGAGCTGGTGGAGTGTGTAAGTACACTTCTTCGCTGTACTCTCCAAATCCGGCTTTATTGCAGGCCCTCACTCTGAGAACGTACACGCTGTCCATCTCCAGCGTGTTGATCACGGCACTAGTCCCGCTGACCTCCTCTAATCTCTGCCAGCCCCAGCGGGCTCCAGCCAAACCCCCGCGAAGACCAGCTCTTGCCCCGCCTCCCGGGATCACACCCCGGCGACGGTACTCCACAGAGAAGTGCCAGGCAGGGGAGGACTCCTGGGGTAGTCGCCAGCACAGGAAGAGCTGATCGTAGGCCAGAGTGCGCTGGGTGTCAATCACAGGAGCTAAAGGGGCTAAAGAAAGGAGAAGTGGTATCAAAAAGTTTCGAAACTAGTTTTGTAACACGCCAACAGATGACAGTCACAAGTCTTAAGTCAGTGTACCAAAAGACATCGTCCTGTGTCCACCGGGAGCAACTTGTGTTATTATGACCATGTGTGTTACCACGTCATGGACGGCAAGTTAGAACAAAGAGTGAACGTGAAATTCCATGTGAAGCTGGGGAAATCTGGAGAAGTTTGACAAGAAGATTCGGCAAGTTTACAGCGATGCTGCAAAGAGTCGTTAGAGGTGTTTTGAGGGAAAGAACATCACTGAAAGACGACAAGAGATCAGGAAGACCTTCAATGAGCTCAATATCCGAAAATGTATAATCCATCCGGCAACAAGTGCATGATGATCGCTTCTACGCACGGTTCGACATGCAGAACGACGTAACTGCGAGGAAGACCACCCCTCCTCCGAACGACCAGGTGCTGTGTCTCACAACAGCTGATGTGAGGAAAACTCTACACAGAGTCAACCCACGTAAAGATGCTGGACCAGACAACATCCCAGGCAGAGTGCTCAGAGAATGTGCTGAACAGCTGGCAGATGTTCTCACCGACATCTTCAACATTTCTCTGAGCAGCACCGTCGTTCCCACATGCTTCAAGTCTACCACCATGTCGAAGAAGTCTTCAGTGTCTTCAATGACTACCGCCCTGTTGCACTCACACCCATCATCATGAAGTGCTTCGAGCAGCTCATCATGAGACACATCAAGACCCTGCTGCCCCCTCACTGGACCCACTGCAGTTTGCATATCGTTCAAACCGTTTGACGGACGACGCCATCTCCACCACACTCCACCTGGCACTGACACACCTGGACAAGAAGGACACTTACATCAGAATGCTGTACATAGATTTCAGTTCAGCATTCAATACAATCATCCTCCAGCACCTGATCGGGAAGCTGAGACTGTTTGCCCTGAACACCTCCCTCTGTAACTGGATCCTGGACTTTTCTGCCTCAGGTTTCAACGGGGCTGATGCAAGACATACGGCGAAAGCAACTGGATTTGTGGGATGCAAATCTCAAAACTTTTTGATACCCACCTCATAGTACTACCCTGTCCTTCACCCAGGAACAGGGGCATCAAGTCTGTTGAGGCTCTTGTTTTTTTCTTTTCTGGGTCAAAACTCAAAGTATTTTAAGTTTCTGTGAAAGTTTCTGGCTTGACTCTCACCTTGAATAAAGTTTAGATCAGTAAGAAGTTTGAGCTCTCTGGAGACGTCCAATTGGAAGTGACGGAACGAGGGATCAGCAGAGAGAGAGAAACTTTGCAGGGACTCAATGGAATGGGCCAGCCTGAGCGAGAGAGAGAGAGAGAGAGAGAGAGAGAGAGAGAGAGTACATCAATCTAAATGATGCCATAGGTATACTGTATACACACCAGATTAGACCATGTGACTACATAGCCACTGTATTATTCAAGACTAAACCCCAGTTTAGAGAATGGATAATGGATCCTTGCAGGAGGCCTGGAGCCCCTTTCACACCAGCATGTGGCTGATATCATTTCCCTCGGCAAGCTTTGTGAGTTCTAACATTCTACCTGTTATATGTGTGCCTGGCTGCGTGTACAAAGCAGGCAGGATCTGTCTCTTTCAGCAGCTCCTGGGTAAACGCCATCAAGCCAGCGTGCTCCAACAAGCTCCGCCTCTCTGCGACCTGACTTGCCAAAGCCTCGCTCCGCCTCTGGCGCGAGTTTTCCAGGGCCTGAGCCAGGATGACCTGCCGCTCCGAGAGCAGGGCCGTCAACTCCCTTACACTCTGGGAGAGCTGTTCCCGGGCCGCTACACTGTTCACCTACACACACACACATACACAGAAGAGAAGGATATTTGGAGCACATGTGTTGAATGCTTTCAGATTTCAAACCTCATCAGTACATACTGTTCTCTTGTTTCCTGGAAAGCAACAAAGACAAGTTTTTCATCAACACTACAGGTAGCGGTACCTCAGTCTGGGTGATGGCGTTCTCCAGCTGTGTGATCTGAGACAGTACTGTAGCCTGATTGGACAGGATGTAGCCTAACTCCTTGCAAATTTTCTCCTACAGAAACACAAACGATGTTGTTTGCAACAAATTCAACAATTTAATCATGAAAAACTCATAAGCATGTTAAAAAACTGTCCATGACACCGGAAAAGTTGTCAAAGGCTTCCACTAAGAAAAGAATTAGACTGGATATCTGTCCAGTTTCTTATGGTTCACTGAAATCATACCTGGTGGGTTTCTTCCAACAATCCAAAGAGATGCAGATTAGGCTAACTGACATTCAGCAAAAATGCCTGTAATGTGTGAATGTGCGATGGATTGGCACCCTATCCAGGATGTACCCCGCCTTGTACCCTAAGTCTCCTGGGATAGGCTCCAGACCCCTCGTATCCCCCAGGGGACCCTGTATAAGTTTTTTTTCTTTATACAAATGATAAAATTCTCAACAACAAGCATACAGTACAATATACAGCCAAAAGTATGTGAAACCTGTGCATCACATCCATACCTTTTAGAAAAACCCACTCCAAACCCATACATAATGGGTACATACAATGCCCATGTATGTACATACATACATACATGGGCATTATCATTTATTTGGATACCTCTTTGTAGTTATAATTCCCTTCAAGAAGACTTTTCAAAAGATTTTGACAGAGGCTGTAGCGGTCAGGCACTACATTTTGAGTATAGAGGATTGGGGTTCACTTGGTCTCCTAATTCCTCCCAAAGGTGATGAGTTCAGTCAGATTTCATTCTGTGCAGAACACTCAAGTTTTTACTTCAACCTTAGCATACTATATGTTTGTAGTGCTGGCTTTGTGGCTGTCACAGGGGTGTCGTCCTGCTGGGTAAGAATCCTCTTAGTCCTTAGGGAAATTGTAATGGTACAGCATACAGAGACATTCTAAACCATTGTGTGTTTTAAGGTTTGTAGCAACAGTTTGAGGAAATAACCACATATTGTGTGTGATGTGTGATGCTCTATTATTATTGACACTAATGTGATTGTGTTTATGTTTAATTGTATTATTCTGAACACTTCTGCTTACAAAATAATTTTTTTTGGATAATTTGTTCACACCAGGATTTCTGATTGCGCAGAATAACAGAACACGGTTATGAGTCATGATCGGACTGCCTACTTCACGTCTAACATGCTGGCCTCCCAGGAACTCCTTTAATGGCCCAAACATGTGGAAAAGGCTTGGAGCGAGGTCAGGACTGTACTGGGGGTGTGGCAATAACTTGCAACGTTCAAATGTTTTAACGCGGCTAGGCGTCTCATCACGGTAATGTACTTTTATGAAGTTATATGTAAATGTCAATTGCTTTTACGCCTTCATTCACCAGAAAGTCTCTTTACATATGAATCTTGTTGTAGATCTTACAGTCAGCATGTCTAGACTATTGTTACACTATTAGTGAAAAAGACAATACCTTGAGTGCCTGGTAGGCATGGCTGACAGGCACGATTTTGTGACCTGTGTGAGCTCGGCGCAGCTTACAGAGGGAGCAGAGGAGCCTTTGGCATGTTTTACAGTAGAACTGTAACTTTTCCTGATCATGCTCTGTACATGTCAACACCTAGAGAGAGAGAGAGAGAGAGAGAGAGAGAGAGAGAGAATTTTTGGTATTGACTTTTTTTGATGGAACAGTTGAACATATGCACATACTGTATATTTATTTCTGTTAATTATTTTCTCGTTTGTTCCCAAGGTCTTTTACCAAGCGTCAGCAAAATAACTTCCAATAAAGCATCATATATAAATGAATCTCTTTTAAAGATCACTCTCTGTGTGAAGGTTCTGTTCGTCTTCTCCACAAGGGTTCCCCCAGGGTCTCTGTGGCCGTGGTGCCCTGACATCCTATCCACTATATGACCTTGATTATGATGAAGTTTTTTCGCCCCCTATTATCCATATACTGTATATAACATATATTTGATTATATATCCCAACTCTCTTAATATATACCCAATTTATGTCTATATACATTGCACAAAAATACAGCGCTGCTCTTTTTTATGTGTTTTTTTGTATATTCAACGTGTATATGCACATGCACACATCCCGCCAACTGTTATGGACATTACCTGCTATATTTTTTCTTATATCCCCTTTTTTCACATCATAACATTACCTGCTCTGTAGTTATGTAGCCATGTATTGCACTGATGTATATACGGTACTATTTGCACTTCTGATAGATGCTGAACTGCATTTCGTTGCCGTGTAGCTTTACTATGCATTGACAATATAGTTGTACTTACCTACTCAAGACGAATAAATAAATAAAGTTGACTAGAAGATTTGGGGAATGGAAAAAGAAGTGCATGTTGTGTTTCAAAATTCAGCCATTAGTTGGCGCTGTGGTATGACTATCTCAGAATGACACATACTGTACTGATGAGGAACATATCCCGCCTTCCTGGTTCCTCCTGGAGTGTGATGAATGAGATCTCACCTTGGGTCTGAAGTTGAGGGTGGGCTGAACGTGCTCGTGCTGGGCGCGCGGAGTCCCCCATGGGTGGTAGAGCTTAAAGCACTCGTTACAGAAACTCGCCCTGCAGTCAGCGCAGCCTTTAGTGGCCTCCATAGTCTGAGGCGACTTGCAGAACTGACACATCACTGCCACGCTGCCCAGACTTACTGTGTGCCTGTACCTGAGAGACAACCAACAAGTCAGGCCCTGTCTCATCTAATGAGTGAGACACACAAGCTGCGCCAGTCGTCTCAATACCACATAGAACATTAACACTATCTAACAGCAGCTGTCTGAGATTTCCTCATCATTGTGCTCTAACACAGTTGTATAGTTTCACATTTGGTGCTGTTACATAACAAATGTTCTCATATTAAAACAAAAAAGAGCGATCAATCTTTCATTAAACCATTTCCTATTGTTCTTCATATCCTATGTGTTATTACAAAACCGGGAAGGAAACCCGAATGGAAAAAAACAAGCCATGCCCGGGGCATTACCTTTCCACTATGCGCTCCAGCGTGAGGTTCCTCATACAGTCCACCAGTCCTCGCTCTCCCAGTTCCACGTCTCGACCGCAGGGCACGCAGGGGAACAGCATGATCTGGACCAAGCCCTCTTTGCGCCTGCGCCCGGGATATGTCCCGAAACCTGCAAAGGTTCAGCGGAGCATTTATTCAGTTTGTTTCTTCCTTTATCATTTTTTATTTTTGATAGTTAAACATTAAACTGCATATGTTAAGCCATGACTAAATGATTAAATTAAAAGAAATACTCATTTAAACTTGTATTTAGAGTTCAGAGATTATAAACATGTTGAGAATGAGGGGGAATTTTAAAACCAAAAATAAAAATATATTGCAATAAAGATCTGTCATTATTTTGTGTTTTTTGCTTACACCTTTGAACACACACACACGCGAAACATGGTATTAGTGCTAAAAAGTGGTAGGCTTATATAACACCGAGCCATGCTTTGTTTTTTGTAAATATGCTACACATTTATATTTTTATCAGGTAAAAAGAAACAAATTTGCTAAATACAGTTTCCTGCCCTTTTATGTCCGTAGTATCCGGAACTTTTTTACATTTAAATCTTTCAATGATCTTAACTGTCATTTAGATGAACTTGATCAAAATTTAGATTTCACATGAAAATATATAAACCTGAAAGTGTATTATTAAATTGTTAAGATATTACAACATGAATTTGACATGGTTACGGACACTACAGATTTTTTGCTTTTTAAGCTTTTACCAAAAAACATCTCTTTTTAATTTAAGCAATTTAATTTAGACAGTTAATCTTCTAAAAGATTACAATAATTTTAGTATCAATACTCACAAGGAAATATGAATAATTTATATTTTTAATTATTATTGTTTGAAGCCAGACAATATAATGCTGAAAAATGCCCATTTTTGGGGCACATATAAAATCATCTCTCCAAAATGGATAAAGTTAGCAATTTTAAATTTTAAGGAAAGCAAGATTGGTGACTTCCATGTTGCATAAACTTCAAAAGTAAAGGGCTTTGTGCATCTATTTAAAAAATATATTGCATAACACACATCACTTTCTGTAGTGAATATAAGTTTAGATCTAAAAATGAGTGTGGTTTTACATTACAAGACACAGTAACTATAAAATATCAATATGTCCTTTACATGGAAGTCTAAAGTGAGGTATAAGTGAGACAGGAAACCATAAAACAGTTAAGGGTTATACTGGGATTTAAACTCATGACCTTTACAATCCCTTAACGCCTTTCCCACTTGCCTTTACTTTTATAGTCTTATTATTTTAACCCTCTTAACAGCATACACACACGTTCCCTTACCGGGCCGCAGCGGGCGATCCACAGAGCGATGGGGCTGGCGCGGCGAGCGTGTGTTTGGTGTGGAGGCGGGAGAGTGGGGCTCCGGGGGTAACTCGGGCTGAGGATAGCCGCTCTGCACCAGCACCTCGGACGCACACAGCAAACACACGCTGTGCTGGCAAGGCAGCACCATCGGCTGCTTCACGATGTCCTTACACACCGGGCACAGGAGTTCCCGCTCCATGCTCTTCATGTTCGACTAGAGTAGAGAGGGAGAGATTGATGATTGAGATAGAAGAGACTACAACATTTATAATAAAATCACTTTTACATCTTCAATAAGATAAACGTCATCACAAGTGCCTGTTTGACTTAAACGCCACTTATGTCTAGTACATTAATAAACTGCAAATAATAATAATAATAATAATAATAGTATTATAGTATCATAGTAGTATAGTAGTTTAGTAGTATACTCTCATGTATACTCAGGGACATGTGTAATGGAAAAAGATCACTAGAACCCATTGGCTCAGTAACACACAGAGTGTTGAGCTCAGGAGCTCTCGCCTACCCACAAGCTGTGCAAGTACTCAAATACTTTGTTTTTAAATTAAAATCCAAAATATTTTTGAAAATGACGATTGCAAAACCGCCCCTATGTGAGGTTAAGAAATCCTGCGTCTCGTCTATGATTGGTTAGAAACCTGAAGCATGAAGTCAGGACTTATATACATCATGCTTTTAGTGCAGTTCAGCACAATAGCTTTGAAAAACCTTTGAAAAATCCCTTGAGACAACAACCTAGAGAGGAACCAGACTCAACAGGAAACCAGGTACAAAACTGTTTGTGGGAATTTCAGTCCTGAGCTTTTGAGCGATTGACTTGTGCCTTTCAAAACAGCTTTGAGGCATCAGGGCCTGGATTTCACTAGACCCCTGAAGGTATACTGTGGAACTGCATCTGCCAACAAGCCGCCAGTAGCTGATCATCCTGTAAGAGGTGGAGCCTCCATGGATCGCACTTAACTTTCCAGCAGATTCCACAGATGATGGATCAAATTGAGAGCTGGGGAATTTGGAGGCCGAGGCAACACCTTAAACTTTTCGTCCTGTTCTTCAATCCATTCCTGAACAATGTGTGTAGTGTGTCAGGGTGCATTATCCTGTTGAAAGAGGCCACTGCTATCAGAGAATACTGTTTCCATGAAGGGGTGTAACTTGGTCTGCAACAATGTTTAAGCAGGTGATGAATCATCACACTGCCTTCGCTGGCTACTTGCCATAGTGCATCCCTGGTACCATCTCTTCCCCAGATAAGCAACACATATAACTACACACACATACACAGGTGTCCACATGATGCAAAAGAAAACACTGTTCTTCACAACACACCATGGTCTTCCATGGTCGATGGTCTTGGCCAGTTCTGGTGCTCACATCCACATTATAGGTGTTTTTGGAAGTCAACTGGTGTTATCATGGACCAGTCTGTGCCTACACTGGTTTACCAGTTGCCCCTTCTTGGATCACTTTTGGTAGGTACCATCCACTGCAGCAGACTATGAACACCCAACAAGACCTGATGATTTGGAGATGCTTTAACCAAGTTGTCTGGTTATCACAATTTTACAATAGTACAGGTACAGTGGTCCACTTGTAGCTGTAGCATGGTACTGTATATAGTACTGTAGTATTTTTGACAATATCATGGTATTTATTTTGCATACTTTATATAGTATGTTGTTTTGTTTCATTGTGTACTGAACTGTGGTTGAAATGACAATACAAGCCTACTTGGCTTACTTGACTTGAAATGTCATGTCTTTTATATTGCAATATTTTTTCTGCTCCAGTAGGTGGCAGTATTGCACCAATTGCACATAAATTCAAAAGAAGAAGAAACAGTACTCTTGCAAAATACAAGACATTTATATTTACTGCTACAGACGTGGTATTTTTTAAGGAATTTCAAATTTAGAAGAGCTAACAAAACAAGCTCAGTTAAATTGATGTGATTTTATATAGAAACTGTCAATAAAAAAAAAAGACTTTAGCCAGGTTTTCATAGACAGGGACACAAATATTCACCTATTAATATAGCATGTAATTGAAGCTTCCTCTATAAAACAATTAACACAATATGACCTTCATGCGCTAGGGATGTTTTTCTAGCGTGTCCATTTGTCACTTTTCATCACGGATTGTCAACCAGTGGACTGATGTCTACATGAAGACTCAGCAATGAGACTACGCTGCCTTTTCAGAGAGGGTCAAGTTACTGGGCTGCATCAAGCAAAGAAAACAACTGAGGAGATTTGAAATTATTGGAACTGGGTTAAGAACCCTACAACACATTATCAAAACCCAAACACCTGAAAGCATAGTGCTGGACCATCGACTATGTGAAGGAAATTTGGTCTAAAAAAGAGCCATGTTTTGCTAGCGAGCATAAAGTGTGGACTTTGGAGCAATGGAATAGCATCATGTGGTCTGATGAGTCCAGACTGACTCCATTCCAGAGTTCATCGTAAGAATGGAAGAACATAAAGACATGCATCTATATTTTTGGCCAGTCAGTGTGTTTCAGTAGCAAAATTTACAAATGCATAAAAAAAATTACAGCAGTTCATTTATTTATTTATTTATTTATTTTTAGATTTTAAATTAACACTTTTTTAACATTAACATTTTTCCCACTCATAAATCGGGAAGATGGCATTCTCGTAACGCCTTCAGTGTGCAATGAAATGCATAACACCAGACGGATTACCATGAGTTTGTCGTGAGTGGCAGAGCCAAAGTGTGTTTACAAAGAAATAGCAATTGCGCAGGGGATATTTTACAATTAAACATTACATTTTTGCTAAAATGTGTTAACAGCATGACTTCTCTAGCAGAATTTATGACGCAATCAAATGCATTTAAGTTAGTTATTGAACTGAAGGCAGCTCATTGAACCAGAGACTCATTACTGGGCTTGAGACATTAGATCAAAAGGGGGAGGGAGGAGTTCACTTCGATTTTAATTATATATTACCCTCTGCAGTCTGTCTAAAGAGAAATGTACAGTACAAAATGTGTGTATATTTATATTCTTTTTGTATCAAATTTAACAATTTCACCTACTCGGAGTTTGTAGTGGATGTTGACATTCAGTTATATTAGTATCTTTTGTAAGCAATGAAACAGGAGCTTTATAAATTGGAGCTTTACTACAGTCCCTGCAATCAACATCTGATAATGGTTGATTGATGATCGTTGTGAGCACACACACACACACACACACACAATTTTGGAATGCCAATTAACCGGAATACCCAGAGGAAACCCACCGAGCACAGGAAGAACATGCACACAGCCCCCGAGGTGGGAATCGAACCCTGACAATGGAGATGCAAGGCCACAGTGATAACCACTACGCCACTGTGTCACCCTATTCTGATTCAATTTACATATATTTTTTCAGATTTTGTTAGCATTCTAAACAAACTTACAGTAGCAATTAATTATAGTTTGGAGTATATCACCTGCAGGATTATAGAGGAACTGCAACGTTTTACATTTATGCCACTTGGAAGACACCATTATCCAGAGCGACTTACATTTTATCTGATTATACATCAGAGCAGTTGAGAGTTACAGTAAGGGCCTTGCGCGAGGGCCCGATGGTAGCAACTTAGTGGCTTGGGTTTGAGCCTGAGACCTTCCGATTAGTAGTCCCCATTTTACCACTTTACCCATTTTAGCACAATACACACAAATTATTTTTAAAAAAAAGAAAATTTTAAATGTAACTGTGAAAGAACTACGATACAAAATAACTGCTATATATAGTGTGAATCAATTTTATTTCCTCTATCTGTAATTAATATTAGTTATAATATTGGTGCAGTATGGGGGTCTACGATATTATCACAATACTTAGGTGCCGATTTGATTTGTATTATGATTTTGCTAGTATCACAAGTTAATAATATATAACTAATATATAAGTTAATAATATATTATTAACTAAATAATATCCCTATTCTGTATATATATATATATATTGTAAGCCACCGTCCAGACCAACTCCAATTCAATATTTGATTTTTTTTTTCAGATTTTATTAGCATTCTGAACAAACAATAATTACAACAATAAAATAATTTGTTCCTACCATACAGGAGTATGTGCTGTGTGACTAGTTTAGAGTGCGGCACCTACAGGACTTTATAGGAACTACAACATTTTAACGCTTCAAATTCAAACAAATTCTTTAATTATCTTCTATACCGCTCTATCCTGTATACAGGGTTGCGCGGGGGGATTGGGACCCAAGGAGACTTAGGGCACAAGATGGGGTACACCTCAGTCAGGGTGCCAATCCATCACAAGGCACACAAACACACACACACACACACACACACACACACACACACACACACACACACACACACACACTACAGACAATTTGGAAAGGACAGTTTTCACCTAATCTGACGAGGCGGGGTACACCCTGGATGGGATGCCAGTCTATCACAAGGTGCAAACATACTCATGCTGGGGGACTCAAGGCGGGAATCAAACCCCAACCCTGGAGGTGCAAAACAACAGTGATAACCACAAACCCACGTGCCGCCCTATTCTGTACTTTTTTTTTATTATTATTCTGTACTTTTTTAATATTCTAAACAAACGTAGGAAATAATTTGTGAGTAGTTTAGAGTACCCCACCTGCAGGATCATGGAGGAACGGCAACACTTTAAATTCAAACACAAATTAATTCAAAATTTAATTATTATTTAGAAATAACTGTGACAGAACTGTGATACAAACTGCAATGTGATACTATGACATATATATTTTTCCATCTCTAATACAGTAAATAGACGTCATAATAATGGTGCAGTATGGGGGGTCTATCTGCTTATCGCATGTGTGTGTGTACAGGACACACCAAGCAGGCCATTTAGAAATTGAGACATAGGCATTGCTCTTAAAACGTTAGTGATAATGATATAGGTTCATACAACAGTAATAACTACTATAACAATGATACTGACATTTTTTACACAGACATTACTAACAGGAGTCCTTATGGGTCTCCACAGCCACTGTCATTCAGCAATGTCACTAAAGCAGAGCTCTGCGTCACCTCCATCACCTCCATCCCTCTCTCAGCACAGCACTCAGTACACAAGCTTATCTTCATCAGAATGATGCTCACAGTACGGCGTGCATTAGTAGCGTAAGAGTGTGTTATAACGCGTCTGGAGAGAGAGAGAGAGAGAGAGAGAGAGAGCTGCCTGATCCCTGCATCAGTGAGCACTGCGCTTACCTTCACCTGGTATCTGGGCGCCATGATGGAAGTGTATCCACCCCCCCCGACCCCTCCCGTTCCCGTTACCGACGTTATACGACACGTACAGCAGATCGGTGCTATAATAAGAGCGAGACAAATCCACACCAAAAATATCTTTTTTTTTCTCTCTCTATGCGTAATGTTTCCGTGCGACATGCATGCATCCACGCTTTACAGGTGACATTACATTATATTACATTACATTACTGTTCACGAATACACGCCAAAGTCGTTACCATTTCTTGGTGTTTCTCGGTCTTTAACAGGTTGTTCGGTCCTTTAACGACCTCCGCTCCGCCGGGCTGCAGGAGAATGTGGGTCAGTGGGATGCCGGCGTCCTCAGTGCGCCTCCCCTCTAAAGCCTGATGGGTTTTTCTTTTTTTTTTTCTTCTTCTTCTTCTTTTCTTTTTTTTCCCCTCTCGTCCTTCCCCGCCTCTGCGCGACATCCCCGCAGCATCACCGTTTCCATGGCGACCAGCATCTTCTCGCTCTCCCTGCTCCAGAGCGCACGCGCCATCCTCCCTGGCGTCTGACGCGTTAAACATGACGTCATCCTTACCGTTTTTAATCTTACAGGAGTGAACCAACTGAAAAAGAGTGTGATCTGATCAGCTTTAATGTAATCAGTGATATTGATATTGTTTCAGGTTGGGGCTCACGTGCATGTCTGTCTGTTCAGCAGAACTATCTGTCTAACTTAATACAAAGAAATAACTTTGTAATCTTGTAAGGTTGTTTACACCAAATACACTCCCTGTTTAGTAATCGGAGATGAGAAAGATGAGAAAAATCTAAAAAGTAGATCGGATAAAGATGTTTTATCTATTTGTGTTAAAATTGTGTTAAAATAGCGCTGTTATTTCAGCGAAAGTGAAAATATGAACTAATCCCAGTAAAAATATTCAGTTTAGCTTTTCTAATTAATATCTATTGGTGCAGGTGTTTGTTTACATTGAGCAAGTAGCTTATTTTATCATAAAATCGCTTTTACTCAACATTTTGATTTCACTTATGGTGCAGATTAAACTTCAGGCAGATATCTAAGGACTGCAAAAGTTACAATAAATTCTGTCCAGCGGTCGATTTAAGACGTGCCCACAGTTTGACGCATATGCAGTTCTAGAGACATTTTAATGTCATTTATGGCGCAGGTCTCAACTTCCATAAAGTACTGCAACAGTTTCAGTTAATTCTGTCCAGTCAGTTTTGTGTGATGCTGCAACATAATCTGGCTGGACAGACATACAGACATACAGACAGAATTTTTTCCGAGACTTTTTTCGTGTCCTCCAATGGATGAAACGTAAAGATATTCTTTCTTTTCTATATTCTTTTATTTATATACATAAATCAAGTTAGTTATACACTGTACGCCCCAAAATATGTGGACACCTGACTGTTACAGCCATTTGTGGTTCCAGCAAAGTTGAACTGTACTATTTACAATACATAGAATGTCTTTATGGTGGAACGATGGCTTAATGATTAGCACTGCCGGCTCGCACCTCCAGTATTTGTGTTTGATTCCTGCCTCTGGTCTGTGTGCATGCAGTTCACATGTTCTCCTAGTCCTTGATGGGTCTCCTCCAAGTACTCTGGTTTCCTCCCACAGTCCAAAGACATGAAGTGTAGGTGAACTGGCGTTCCTTAATTGCACATGAATGAGGGTGTGAAAATTTGTGTTTATGTGTGCCTTGCAATGGATTGCCACCCTCTCCACATCTCCCGGGATAGGCTTCTGGCCCTGTATACAGTATGAAGCCGTATGGACAATAAGTGAGTGAGTGAGGATTTCTTTGTTTGCTGAAGCATTACAATTTACAAAACTAAGAGGAGCAAACTCTTACCAAGCATGACGACCCCTAGCTGAACTTAACAAATGTATAGTAATGTCCTTGAGTTTGTAATGTGATGTTTAAGAAAAATGAGATGTCCACAAACTTTTGGCCACATTATTTATTTCTATAAAAAATAGGTCTTGTGTGTATTTCTCAATTGTTTCTCCAAATATTTTATCTTTTAGACAGTAATATATTTATAAATAAATGCAATGTCTCCTTACAGTACATACAATACATACAACATATGTCATGTATTATTATCCCCCTGTGCACAAAACAGTTGATGTCACTAATTAGTTCTTACCCATCTGGCTGAAGACTTGTGCTAATGACCTGAAATCTAGTGAAAATTTTGCCAAATTTGACAAATGTGATATTGATATTGAGCTTCTTGAGCCATGACTCAAGCTTCTGGATCATCTCCAGACTTAAACCCAACGGAAAACTGTTGGACAATGGTGAAGTAGGCAGGAGCGGTCATGAAGCCCTCTTGATCTTCAGGAGGTTATGGAGCATGCATGAATTGAGTGACTGACACCAGAGTACTGTACGGTAGTTGTCTTTTTTGACTCTATGCTCAGTCAGATCCAGCAGATTTTGAAGAATAAAGGACTTCATACTAAATACTGATACTGTTTTAAAGCAATTTCACTGCATAAAATACTCACTCACTCAATTACTCATGTCCTATACCACTTTATCCTGTAAAAAGGCCAGGAGATTGGAGAGGGGTGCCAATCAGGGACACACACACACACACACACACGGTTAATAAATGAGCACTTTGGAAGTGTTACGTCATTGTTATGTCATTGTTATGTAAAGTTGCTTAATCAATCCCACAAAGAAATAGGTGTTGTAGGAGGGTCCTCTTTTCATCACTACACTTACACTTCTTATCTGAAAGTAATAGAGTTAAACCCGAAGCAGTTAATCGTAACACAAAATCTGATCATCTTTAAAAATGAATTGTAAATTCAGATAATGGGCTTTTAATCCGCCTTCACTGACGGAATGATGATCGTATGCACTTTTGGTCTTTTTTATGAAATTATGTATTTGAGGATTGTTTGTAAAAATTGTGAAGAGTCTTTTATACAGTACTTGTACTGTAGAAAAAGAATGAACAATAGTTGGAAAATGTCACACAAAAACTGGGATAATAACACTATTTTATTATTATTTCACATAATAATACTGTGGAACAAAAAAAGAAAACTATATAATATATACCAGAGTTTATACCAGTTAACAGAATTTTGTCACATAGTGGGAGGAGATATACAAATAAATTTGTATATACAAAATACAAATTTATATATATAATATATAAAATATATATATATAAACCATATGCAGATAGTTCCCTTTCAGGTCCAGTTTAACCCGAGTCTTGTTCATTAAATAAAATTACACACAGTCCAATTACTCTAAAAAAAATTTAACATTGCAACACATAACGTCACACTCCCATGCTTCTGCTCCTTCCATGACTAATTTTCACTCGTTTTCGCAACTTCCATGACTACAGTATATATATTTTAACATGACAATCGCTTGCTTTGGAGTGGACGGGCACTGTACAGTAGTTATCACCATTGCATTGCTTCACTATAATGACTCCCTCAGTTTCCCACTAAAGGGAGGTGCCCGGCTATAAATTCACGACCGCTCAGTCCTACAGACTAGACTTCTCCAGCACGGCTCTGCCCTCCTCCTCCTTCTTCACACTCCTGCTTGGTAAGACTGTACTGCCAATCTGGGCTATGAATGGCTTTAGTGTATTTGTGTACTGTATGTGAGTGTTGAAAAGGCTTTCAGATGACTGTATTGTTTTTGGACCTTAAGGTAGACTTTGGCTTTAGTCTGTTTCGTTAATTAAGTGCAGTGTTAAATTAATCCAATAGTGACAGATGAATTGATTACTGAGTTCCTATTTGTTCCGATTTGTTTAGTGAAGTTGAACATACTGCCTTTCACTCTGTCCTTTTTTGTTTCTTTCCCATTTCCTAGTCTTTCTCCTTCTTTCTTTTCCTATATATATCTCTTTGTCTCCTTTGATGTCTCTTTCCATCTCTACCCTGGTTTCCGTCCTCCATTTCCCTTTATTCTTTCTATCTCTCTTTTGTCCTTTCTTTACTTTTCAGTGCTTAAAGCAGGTCTTAAACGTTCTGCATCATGTAAAGTTATACTGAGCAAATATATTTAAAAAAATTATATAAACACCTTGGCATCTCCATCTTCTCTCCCACAACTTTCCAGTTGCTTATTTTCCACTGGTTGTCCTCCATACTGTTTTTTTCCACACAGTCATTCTTCAGCTAGAGAATGACGCTTCCTTTTTCTCTTTCTTTCTTTAATTTCTTTCTAATTCATGTCAGCATTTGTAATTCAGAAATTCAGTTTACTGAATAAGATAACTGTAGTGTATGCTTTTTATGGAAGGTTTACTAATTATGATTTGGACTTGCACAATCCCACAGAGAGACTCACCTCCACCACCACAGCAGCCATGCCATCAGACCTCGAAAAGGCTATGGAGTCCCTGATTCTGGTGTTCCACCGCTACGCTTCCAGAGAGGGGAACACCAACACTCTGAGCCGGCGCGAACTCAGGGAGCTGATGGAGAACGAGCTCTCCAACTTCCTCAGGGTAAGAAGCATCTTCAAGTTCACTCTTTAAGTCATGGTGCTTATCTGGTGAGATCCCATACAGATATCCGTCCTAGATTAATGCTTCTCTAGCTTTTGAGAAAAGGTTCATTTTTGTTTAACTTTAACCTTTCCTACAGTCGCAGAAAGACCCTGGCACAGTGGACAAGATCATGAGGGACCTGGACACAAATCGAGACGGAGAAGTGAGCTTTGAGGAGTTTGTGTCTTTAGTGGTCGGTCTGTCCATCGCCTGCGAACAGTGCTACCAATTACATTTGAAGAAGCTTGGAACACGCAAATAAAGACGAGCCACGAGGAGTATTTTATAATTTTTCATGCTGTAATAATGACGTTGTCTTTAGATTGACTGGAAGAAGAAAAAAACATTGTATGTATGTGAATGTATGTATGTATGAATGTATGTATGTATGTATGTATGTATGTATGTATGTATGTATGTATGTATGTATGTATGTATGTGTGTGTTAATAAATTGAGAAAGTGAGGAGGTTGGATGATACATTGACAAACCCGTGTGCCGTTATCTCTCAGTGCACAAGCTTAGAGGTTAAAGTCCAGTGGGGAAGTGGGCAAGGCATGTCATTTATGATGTTTTAATCTTTGCCCTGCATACTTCACTTTACAGCATCCAACAATATTTCAGTCTTTTCAAGGTCTATGGAATGCTGTTCCTAACCCAGGTTTAATTCTAGTTTAAAAGTCTTTATATAAGATGCACAGATCTGCATTTATTTATCTTCCGCTTCATATTTTCTTCCTGATCGATCAATAAAGTGATTGAGTAGAATTGTAGAATTATTCGTGACTTAATAACATGTCAAATTAAAGTGTGGAGGAATTCGGGTGCCTCGAAACTACTTTAAGTCTTTCATAAATTGGGCGCGTCTGTGCTTACTTGGCAGGAAAACTGGAATTAAAGTTTGTCCTCAGACCCCATTGCAGACTCATCAGGATGTTCTCGACTCCAGAGGTCACATGATCAGACGCCGTGGTGCCTAAATTATTACAAGTGACTGGAAAACCACTGATTAGTCACTGTTTATTTTCAAGTACCAATGTGAACATGTGACTAAGAGTTGCTTTGTGCTTTTTTTTGTTTTGCTTTTCTTTCTTTCTTTTTTTTAAAAATATGTCTTATTTTTTCCATAACTCGTTTTGATATACAGTATACAGCAGTTTGCCTTCCTTGACTGCTCAGCACATTGCGGCCAGGCACTGTTATTGGTTTCCATGCAAACATAAGGTTGCTCAGTGACCAGGCGTTGTTGTAGGGCGGAGGCCAGAGAGAGCTACATAGTTTCCCCTTTCACCCTTTCCTGAGGGTTGTTTTCCATGCTGATGAATTTTTCATGGAATATAGAAGGATTTGTTAAGGTACACACATAGCACATACTTTTATTAAGCACTACTATGCTTAGAAGTTTAAGACAACGTGGATGTTTTATTTAATTATTAATTAACAAATCTTCCTAAAGAACATTATTATATAGAAATCTGCATCCAATGCAGTCTTTAGTTAGAAATGTTTTAAAAGTACAATCCTGTAAAACAACTCAAACTTTTGAGCCATATTATATCATAAATAAGTCTACTTGTGTCATGGCTGGTTATGTAGCAAAATAATGCCTTGTACCTCATTTGAGAGAAAGCCTATTTTTATAGAAAATACAATATATATTTATATGAATAATGCAATTACAATTATGTAAGTTACATCACTAACATGCCCATCTTACAGTTTATTGGATCATTTACACACTTAAATAGCAGATGTTATAGACAATGTCTTTAAGCATACAGTTTCAGAGGATTGCCTGAAAGTCTTTTATCTTAAGACAAAAACCAAGAGTTTCAGTATGCGCAGTCTTCTGCTATCTCTGAAATCCCTTTATGGATGCATTTTATTGATCACAGTGAATGATTAACTTCTGCTTATAGTGAATGAGCCCTCATACAGTAGGTGAAAAAAAAAACCTGAGAGAGAGAGAACTGCTGGGATTTCCTTTCTGTATTTCTCAGTGACTATTCAGATGCTGAGATTTATCCACAAGATGGCATGAGTGTTCATTTATCTATCTATCTATGAACCTCTGTAGTCCATCTAGGGACCATGTAGGAGAACAGTGATTTTCATTCCTATCCTGATATTTTTCAGAATCCTTTTTCTTAGTCTGCTCCCCTACTCCTATCAATTATTTGATGTCATCAATCCATCTTCTTGATCGTCTTCCTACTCGCTGTTTCCAATGAGTGTTCATCTCAAGAACATTTTTTGCCAGGTTTTTAAATGCTCCATTATGCTGCATTGTAACCCTTATCATTCCAAACCTGTAATATTTCAAAGTCAATAGCCAACAAATAAAAATTGTCATTTGAAAATAGGTCTTAAAAATAAAGAAACAGATGTTATCCATCATGTCGAACAGGATCACACTGTCTAAATTTACTGCCTGTGTCATGTGTTGTTAGATACTTGGAAGAAAAATACAATTAATGAAGAACGAATGTCTATTTGATAATTAGCTTTGGATCTGAAATATCTTTAATTAATAATGAATGAATCCACACACACCACCTTTGCAGAGTGTTAACATGCACTATAGTTAAACTTGTTCTGTGAGGCTCGTGAGCACCAGGGACATGAGGATTGGCCAGTTGATCTCTAAATAAGAATGCTGCATCTGACTTACACTAGAGGTGGGAAATCAGAACTTGAAATAATTGAAATATAATTTCTGATGCAAACCTCTGCAATGTCAGGACACTGTACAGTAATCCAAGTAGATCAGGATTTATAATATTAGGTAATTCTATCAGGCTCATAAATGTTCTTTATGGCAATGTTATTAAAATGGAAATATTGTTTGGCAGCAGATGGCGCAACAGCCTCTGCTGTGTTTTTTTAATCACAATATTCATGACAAGACAACCATGTTTTGTCTCATGCCAACTGATACTGTATATTTTTGTACATCCTCTACATGATTGCCATTTCCTTGGAAACACACAGCATCCTCTCTCCCACTCAAGATGATCTCTTGCTAATACATCTGGTGTTTTGTGTGTAATTACACTTCGAATGTGTTTCTTTAAATGAACTATATGTTGCATTTTCTCCTGGTACACCACATGATTTCACCCACAGGTAGTGTATGTACAGTATAAGTCATGTGGCTTTAGATCTGGAGATCTTGAAGGCCACTTTTATGGGGCCATGGTGACCAACACAAGAGCTTGGACACTATCTAAAAAAAACATGCACATGAACTACTTAAGCATAGGAATGAATGGTATTAAGCACTTAAACTACTGTATGAGCACAACTCATGAATATGAAAAAATGGGGAGAAATTGTATCTCGAGCACACACAATTGTATTTCGACAGTTTGATGTAGTAAAACATGATCTCACTATGGTTTTTCCTCTTTATGTCTTCTCCAGGCTCTTTATAATATAACTCATGTAAAAGCAGGGCTGTGCAATTAATTGAATTTTGACAAGATAACTAAGATTATACATTAGTTAGTACAGACGGGGTAATAATCTGAGGCATTCCATGAGTTCTGATACAGAGCATAGCAAAACTGGGACATTTAACTACAGTACATGTATAACTCTGTATCCTGGGCATTCTAACAATCGTTAACTGTCTAATTGTTGGATACAACATGGTTGAAAGTAGGTCTATAATGTCGGCAGTACAGACGAGAGAGAGCAGCTGCCTACCAAAACCCACATTCACAAGCAGTCACAAAAGAACTTTCAGCAAGAAAACAAGCAAGGGTACTTATGCTAGTGTTTGTATAGTTGGTTAAAATTAAATAAAATTCCGTTTATCATATTGCCTAGGTTGTGCTGATAAAAGAATTATGTAACTCTATACTGCACAATCCTGACCCCATTTGTACCTCAGCATTAAAAAGGCCACGTCTCACGAATTTTTGCCTTAAGAATTAAAATTTTGAAAGAAACTTGCCTCGGCATAAGAAGCATTTTCAGCATGCAAGTGAACAGCCCAGACCAAGAGGAATCATAAATTAAGGTAAAGTGAGGATTAATGCCTATTTATTTCACATTTTACTTTAAAGTTACATATCTTTATTAAATGTTTTGATTGTTTTGACCAAAATATGATTATAGTATTGGAAATTGGTAATATTATTAATATTTTTGGGTGGCTGGAATGGATTATCTTCATTTACATTATTTAATGTGGGAAAATTCATTTCATAATACGAACTGTCGCCTTAGGAACTCACCTCCAGAACAGATTAACATGTAAATTTGACCACTGCCGAAATATGGGAACAACATTGCAAAAATGTAGAACTCTTAAAATGAGGATATTATTATTATTATTATTATTATTATTATTATCATTATTTGGTAATAATAAAAACATGTGATCATGTGTATCTATGCTATGTCTTTACCTGTGTGACTCACTCTCTCACTTATCTTCTACCACCCAGGGTCGCGGGGCCTGGAGCCTATCCCAGGAGACTTAGGGCACGAGGCAGGGTACAACCTGGACAGGGTGCCAATCCATCGCAGGGGACACAACCATACACAGACACTCACACGCTAAGGTCAATAAGGTCAATGCCAATTAGCCTAACCTGCAAATCTTGGGACTGAGGGAAGAAACCCGCCAAGCACGGGGAGAACATGCAAACTCCATGCACACAGAGATGGGAATCGAGCCTGACTAGGAATCAAACTCAGACCCTGGAGGTGCAAGGGGACGGTGCTAACCACTACACCCCCGTACCACCATCCTGTGTGACTCATTTATTTATTTTTTGCTTTGCATAGTTGGTTCAAATGAAATAAAATTCACTGCATCATATTGCCTAGGTTGAAAATTCTGTACTGCACAAGCCCACGTACTGTACGTGTCTGTCTATCTTTCTGTATGGCAGAACTTTCTGCCCAACTGATTTATACAAAGAAATACAGTTTTTGAAGGTTGAATATCATAAGTCTTATTTACGCTAAGTTGTACTTCTTTTGTCGCCAGCCATGTTTTAAGTTGATTATTAAATCCAGCACATGACTGTTCATAACATCACTTTTACTCAACATTTTGATCTCAGTTCGGAAATTTTACATGACCTCACCACACCTGAGACTGCTGCGGATATTATCTCATAGTGGTGTTCCACATTACTGCTTTAATTAGCAGTATTTTTTTTTCTTGTTTGACAAAACTGGTAATTTGTTGACATATGAGCCGTTCCTGACTCTCTCCGGCCTTCCGGTACCTTCTAGAGAATGTAACCTATTAAAGAGAACTATTCGACCTGGTTTAACTGTGCTCATTAAGAGTCACCTATGATTTGGTTTGTTTGAGGTTATACAATCTAGATTACTTCTACATGGTATTGATATGACAGATAGGAAATAACAAACTAAAAGTGTTTTTCTTATTACATTTCCTATCTGTTAAATCTTTACTCCTAGAGGAAATTTTTTTTTATCTTACATTTAATTCTTCATTCATAAACAAAAAGTCACAACTGACTTTAATTAACTCACTGCTTAATTCTCTTTTATTAAATATTCAGATTTAATAAAAGAGAACAACAGACTTCTACATTTCTGACTTTTTTTTTTTTTTTTTAACTGAAGAAAATGTGCCTCTAGGTAACACATCCCACATCTCGTAACTATGTCATTTTTCCCTTTATTTTGTACTCCTATATTATTACTTTATTTTGTCTTTTGTTTTTCCTTTACTGTAATTAATGTTTATTGTTTTTTATTTCGTATTGTTTCAAGTCATTGCAACAACAAAAAAATAATAAAGACCCATCGAAGTCGGATTCTCCGAGTTCTTGTTAGTCGGAAGTCGGATACGGAGTGTCAGAGCGGGAGCTCGGTGGGGTTTGTGCACGCGCGTCAGTCTCGACGGGCGCGCGCGCCGGTTGAACATGGCGGACGTTGACGCAGACGGGGATCGTGGCGCTCCCGCGTGCCCGGTAACGTCCCGGCGGGGGCACGCGCTAACGGCGGGGCCGCGCGTGGTGCGGATTATTAAGTCGGAGTCGGGTTACGGTTTTAACGTCCGCGGGCAGGTGAGCGAAGGCGGCCAGCTGCGCAGCATTAACGGCGAGCTGTACGCTCCTCTGCAGCACGTCAGCGCCGTGTTACCCGGGGGGGCGGCGGAGCGGGCCGGCGTCTCTAAAGGAGACAGGATCCTGGAGGTGTACGTGCAGTGTTTCAGATCATCACTACAGACCTCACTAACTAACTAACTAACTAACACTTCATCTCTAACTAACACTTCCTCAGAGGAGCTGTTAATGTTTAACATCAGCTATAACACGCAATTAGATATCACGCGTCTGTCTGCCTGTCTGTCTGTGTGTGGAGCTGTTAATTATGCTGCACCTGAGAGCTAGAAATCAGGTTTTAAAGTGTGCAGGATTAATTAGTGCTTCATTACATAATGAATTTGCACTTCAGATGTGCTTGCATCTCCTGATAATCATTAATTAGACACTGATCGCAGTCTCATCAGTTTACAATAAGGTCCAAATACTTATGAATATTTTCAACTTGCACAAAGGTGTTTTTATCACATTTTTAAAACATTCCTATTATTATTATTATTATTATGCACTTCCTGTTTATCATTAATTTGACACTGATTGCAGTTTCATCAGTTTACTGTACTGTCCAAATGCTTATGGATTTTTACAACTTGCACAAAGGTGTTTTTTTCTCTCACTTTTTTAAGGTACTATTATAATAATATCATCTTGCACTTCAGACGTGTTTGCATCTTCTATTTATCCAACAGCATTCATTAATTCGACACAGATCACAGTTTATAATACTGTCCAATTACTTGTGGATATTTCTAACTTGCACAAAGGTTTTTGAAAAATCTTTTTTAAGGTATTATTATGATCTTGCACTTCAGATGTTTGCATCTGGTTATCCTGCAGCGTTCATTAATTTGACACTGATCACAGTTTATAATACTGTCCAAATACTTATGGATATTGCCAACTTACACAAAGGTGTTTTTTTCACCTTTTTAAAGCATTATTATTATTATTATTATTTTGCACTTCAGATGTGTTTTTCGTCTCCTTTTCACCTAGCAGCGTTCATTAATTTGACACTGATCCCAGTTTATAATACTGTCCGAATACTTACAGCTATTTACAACTTACACAAAAGTGTTAAAGTCTTGCATTATTACATTTCAGTTGCACCTTCCTTCTGATAATGCTGATGTTTGCTGTAAAAATGTCTTCTAGTTGCACTATGAAGGACAGAATCTTATTTGTCTACAGAGATGATGTGGAGCTGCTTGTTTTGCCACTCAGGCATTTAATCCTAAATGCTTTTCAGCTAAGCTTCGTTAATATTTCCCCTTTTTAATATTCATATCCTCTTTTTCACATGTATATGACTTTCAGAATAAGGACACATGGACATCCGCTTCAGTCAAACCCAAATGTTAAACTCCAGTGCTAAATTAAATTAAATAAAAGATCAGAGAAGTGTGTGAGAAATATGAGGACGTTTACTAGATGAATCCTGCAGAGACTTTACTGTATCCTTTTGTCCTTCTGAATAGATGTGTTTGGGGTTATTGTTTGAAATGCAATAGAGCGAGGTGTTTTATAATGAACTAGCGTAAGAGTTTGTAGAAATAGTTAAAAGGTTGTACTTCTTTCATTAAACTCTGTCCAGCCAGTTTTGCGTAATTGAGGATTATGCGATACTTAACATTTTGATTTGAGCGCATAACTCTAGGCTCTCAGTGTTGTATATAACTATTTTACATGACCCATGTTTTATCTCATAGTGGCGCTTGTTATCATCGGTTGTGCTTGTTATAATTTCAGGAACAGATGAGACAAACTGGTTTTAAACTTATCACAGGACGAATAGACATACATTGATCTGTCCATTCATCTTTGAAGGTTCAGTTTTCATATCTTACTTTTTTTTTTTTTTTTTTTTGAGAAAGCCATGCTGTGTCATGCTTTGTTTGTGTTTTGTGAGGATTTTGACGACTTGTAGTTGCATTCCTGTGTCTTCCGGATAACTCTATATATGGTAAACTTGTTGATTGGCTCTATTGATGTGACGCATATAGCCACGCCCACCTCGAGAGAAAACACGCAATAATTGTCAAAAAAGAAACCGCATAACTTCTTATAACTTTACTTCTACTCAACATTTTGATTCTATTTGGGGTGCAAGTTTTAATTCGGGCAAATATCTAAAAACTGCCAAAGTTTCGTTATATTCTGTCTAGCCAGACAGAGATTTTTCTAAGACTGGTTTCAGGTCCTCCAATGTATGAAACTTAAAGATATCCTTGAAAGAGCGAGTTCTGACCAATGTACAAATAAAACCTTCCTTTTATTTATATAGATGGGCTGTGGTGGCTCAGAGGTAGGTTTCTCGCCTGCCATGCGGAAGGCCTCTTTTGTACATGTATATGACTTTCAAAAAAACTACCGGTACACACAGATGTCGCCGTCAGTGAAACCCAAATGTGCAGAGTTAAATTAAAGGTCAGAGAAGCGTGGAAGAAGTATGAGGAAGTTTACTAGATAAAGCCTGCAGAGAGTTGACTTTACTGTGTCCTGTTGTTCTTCTGAGTAGATGTGTTCTGGTTTATTCTTTGGAAAAGCAACAGGTCACTGTGTTTTATAATGTATTATATATATTCTATTTTTGAAGCTTGCTTCCATCACGTGAACGTGATCTTGTTGTCCTCATTTATTAGCTTCTTCTTCTTTAAACAAATCTGTCACAGGTTTAGCTCAATATGGGGAACAGAGACGTGCTTAACGAGAACCTGTTACTTACTTCCTTTTACATATAGAGAAGCACTGATGAAATCACGCTATTGCTCTTTATCTTAAGTGTCAATTTTTTATAGAAAGAAGCTGTCGAAACCACGGTCTTGTACAAATTCCAACCATTCATTTCCTTAAACAAGAAACGTGTAGGTTATTACATGGTGTTTATCAGGGGAAAATGCAGCGACAGACCATGTCTATTGCTAATGAGTGATCATCGTAGGGTGCAACCTTGCTAATTGTGTTGCTAAAATATCCACCCATTATCTATAGGTGTTAGATGAAAAATCTCATTAAGAGGGATTTTGGCAAGAAAACGGTCACAATGGTCAATGGACTTAGGGAGAACTTGGAGGGGAAAAAGGAGTTCTCGAGGAGTGTACAGCAAGAACAATGAATATCCGCCGATCTTGTAAATGTGGAGTGCTCGATGGGAATGAGGACAGGTGAGACGTCCTTGATGAGTGCCCCTAGGATCCAGGAACTGTATCTAGGATCAAAGCATTGGTGAGACCTCCCACAAGAAGTCGCAGGTCATACTCGTCACACTCTCGCCAATGCCCTCTGCGATCTCGCCAACACTCTCCTGGATTACGTAGATAATTCGCCAATGTTCTCTTAGATCTCCTCAGAACTCCCACCATGTAGAATATGCATTGTCGCTGAACTAGTACTTCTCCTTGATTATTCCTCGATCTTTCTGTATACTCCTTGAACAATCCTTGTCAAAGTTTTCACCTCCAAGGTTGGAGGTTTGGAGTAGTCCGTGAGTACTTGATGGGTTTCCTCTAGGCCCAAAGCCATGTGAAGTAGAATGACTAGCGTGTAGATTGTCCAGGAGATCTAAGGGGAACCAGGAGAACCCTATAACTTTGGAGAGTGC
>JAQQZT010000021.1:14298150-14310426 GCA_030068275.1 Clarias platycephalus
GTTCTTCTGGTAACTTTGTCATACTCACTCCATTCTATTTTTATGCAAGTCCCAGGAGATATATATGGAAATACTGAATGATTTTGTACATAATTATGCAGACATGATAAACATATATAATAAAATTGTTACAGCATATAATATGGTTCCTAAGACTTTTGCATAGTACTGTATTTCCCGGATACAGTGAACTACTCCCGCACAGCTGACATTTTGATATGCACACCTGCCGTCACCGTTCTGGTTAAATTTATAGCTCCACCTGTTGGATTTTTCACTTGGATCTGTTGTCTGTTTCAGATCACAAATAACCAACCCAAACAAACAACAACAAAAAAACTATGAGCAGATAAACATGGGCTACTGGCATCAGGAACCGTCACCTAGACTGATGCCAGTCAAGAAGGCGAATGTCACGTGTGGCTGATAAATCGGTGCATCACTTGTACATCTGGAATGAAGAGCATAGCAGTCTCCGTCTGATTTTTAGCACTTTAGTCCTTTTAATTTCCAACATTCTCCCGTTTCTTTGCTCTAGGCTAGACTTTTGTCTGGTTCTCAGAAAGGCTCCTTTCATTGGGATTCAAGCATGTCTCGTTTGAAAATATTTGATTACCTCAGATGGTTGTTAATTCTTTTCTCTTTCAGGCTCTAGTGATGAAGGTTGGCATGGACAACATCACAGCCAGTTACTTTGCCCTCTTCGAAGTGATCAACCACACATTTGGTGAGCAGCCAGAACTTTTTGTTGTCTATCTCCCTTATTTTTAATTAAAGGCTTTCAGAAAACAGAACATTCCCGATTAGACCCAGAGTGACATTCAGTTCACCTCAGATGATGATGATGATGATGATTTAAGAGACACGTTACCAATCAGAATGAATCAGTGTGTAATGACCCATCATTCTGCCTGTTGAATGCATCTGTTTTTCCTTCTATGCATTACTGAGATGTGACTCCCAGTCAAACATAACATTTTCCACCCTGTTTCCACCTGGCAGATGAATGGTGGTCCTATTCCAGCCACCTAGTGGGCAGTTTTTGATTCACATTAATACATCAGACTCAGGAACATGCAGTTAACCTCACAAGCAGCACGAGAGAACCTTCTATATACAGTGGTACCTCGGCATACGAACATCTGGCGCCTTAAGCATTTCCGCCTTAAAAACCTGAAATTCTAAAACTTGTAAACTTGACGCACCAAGTCTAGCATTTTCGGCATACAAGCGAGTCTAGGCGAAAAGAGCTTACATTTTACTTTTTTTTTTTAGTTCCTACATTTTTGCGAAGTCGCCTTCAGTTTGGTTTTTAAAGCAGCCGGTGCCAAGAGGAATCATAAATTAAGGTTAAGTGAGGTTTAATGTCTGTCTATTTTATATTTTATTTCATTTACATGTCTTTTCTAAATGTTTTTATTGTTTTTATATGCAAAAAATATGATTAGAGAGTTGGAAATTGATAATATTGGTAATATTTTTGGGTGGCTGATTATCTGCGTTTACATTATTTCTCGTGGGAAAATGCATTTCACAATATGAACTTTTTCGCCTTAAGAACTCGTCTCCAGAACGGATTACATTCCTTTGCCGATGTTCCGCTGTAAATGCATTTGATGAAAGTCGGTGTGCTGTAATCTACCTTGAGCTCTTACACGGATATAAAACTAGAGAGTTTTTACTTGGTAAAGCTTTCACTTTCCTAGTTTAAGGTTTCCGTGTAGATCAGTCACGCTAATGAGATCCTCTTATCTGTCTCTGATTGCCTTTTAGTCCGCAAGTTACCCCCTAACGAGTTCCCCCACAAGCTGTATGTGCAGAACTACACCTCGGCAGTGCCAGGGACCTGTCTGGCCCTGCGCAAGTGGCTGTTCAGCATAGAGGAGCAAGAGCTTCCCCGTGAAAATCCCCTCGCTCTGCATTACTGCTTCCACCAGGTCAGTTTCCTCTCAATCCCACTTCTGATAATTCGACAATTTAATAATAATCATGCTCATATCTAATGTCATATGATGATATCATGTTCTACAGTAAATTCAGAGCTGCCATTATGTCGGTGCGAATCATCACTCATACAGAATATATTCTCCTCCCCTCAGTAAATGGCATATTCTCATAGCGTCCCCTCCATAAGTATTGGAACAGCAAGTGTTGTTATATTGTTTTTGTTACACGCTGAAGATGTTTGGGTTTGAGATCTGAGGTGAATTTGAGACAATAGATCAGAATATGAAAGCTTTATTTCCTGATATTTACATTTAGAATGTGTTGAACAACATTAAACCTGGCACATTTTTTTTTGGAAACACACTATTTTTCACCTGATCTGATGGAACAGTACTGCCACTAGTGCCGTGAAAAAGTATTTGCCATTTTATTTATATCTATTGTTTAAAATATTTGTCACGTTTAAGAATTGACATGTTTTTTTAAATTTATATTACATGTATAAAAAGAGATAAAATAAAGTCACTATAGCAAATACAATGTGTTCTATAAACATTGAAAGAACTGAACACAGACAAGGCTCAGTACACGCCCATCTTTGACAGACATTAATTAAAATTAATGAATAAAAACTTCTTTTTTTTTTATAAATAGATGTGCAAAGCCAAGACAGTAACGGTGTCACATGTCATTGTTATGAATATCCTTCTTATTTATTGTGTACTTGTGTAGTGTGTGGATCAATCTTTAAATGATTAAGATCATCAAACCAGTTTTAATATTACATAAAAATAAATGTTTTTAAATGATGATTTCATTTATTAAGGTAAAAAAGCTTCCCAAACCTACCTATGCCCTATGTAAAAATGAACTGTGATTTTTGGAAAGCTGAGTTAAATTTCACCTTCCACACCCAGACCTGATTACTGTCAGACCTGTTGAATCAAGAAACCACTTAAATAGAACTTGTCAGACAAAGTGAAACACAGCAAGTTGTCTTGCCCAAATATTTCCAGTTACATTGATTATTTAAATAATTACTAGTATGATCTTAGCGCTGGGTTTTGCCTGCATTTTGTTAAAAAGAATGACGAGCAGAAAGCTGTCTAAGGGAGAAAAGCAAGTCGTTTTGAACCTGGAAACAAGAAAGAATAGATTATTATAAATTATTCTAAACTCTATGAATTATAAATTCCATTTACTGTAAATACTCATTATATCTAAAAAAAAAAAAAGAAAAAAAAAGAAAAGAAAAAAAAAGTTCAAAATATATTGATAGTTGATAGAAAAGCTGATTTTCTGCCACAGTGGACAGCCCTAACCTACAGAAGAGTTATTAGCACTAGTGGTAGAAATTAGTACTGCACCAAGAGCTAGTCAACGACTTTTGGGATGACAAATTCTCTGGCTTCTCAGTTTAAGAGTATCAGGGGACAGACAGTGAATGGCAGGGTTGGGAGCCTGGGCTTGTTTAAATGTTGCATCAAATCAAATAATCAGAATGAAACTCCAGTCCTGGTCAGTGAGTAATATGGAGCAGTAATATGGTCTATAGAAGTGTTTTAGCTTCTTGAATGAGTTTCATTGATTAATGTCATCCTGCTTCACAAAACAATTTCCAGCCATAACCCTGTGCTGTTTTCTGAACACTTGGACACACCCTGGAAGTTCTGCTGCCTTCTACTTTCCGTTTGTCCCACATTACTCATCTTTTGGCCCATTCTTCTATTTCCTGCTTCAGAGCTGCACTGACATTAGAGAATTTTTATTAATTGTAATGCTTACTAGTCATTACTTACTAATCTAAAGTATATTAACTAACATACAAGTTCTTTTTAAACACGAGGGACTTCTTTTTTTACTACTCTACTACTAGTAAAGTTTTTATTCTCGTCTCACAAGACAAAAACACAATCCATTTGAGTTGCTGATGGAGTCAGTGATAATACTTGTCAGTGTATAATACTTAATACACAGCCTGCGTTACAAAATCTTTATTCATGAAAGACTTACAATAGCATTTCTCCTACATCTAGCAGTTTTAAAGGTCCCATATTTTACTATTATTTTTAACAGGCTAAGAGAGGTCTCAGAGCGTGTGTGGGAGCTTCTGAGCTTATGAACTTCTTTTGTTTCACCCCATTTCCAAATGTGGTGTTTCAGTGTTGATGTAAATGAGCTACTCGTGAGATACGCCCCTCGAGAGAACATTAGAGCTGAGAAATTAAAACCGTGGGAGGGGCTCTTCTTATATGAGGTCACAATACGAGAAATCTGATTAGCTTATTTAAGAACCCAGGCAATGAAAACATTTTAAAAGGACCTGGCTAAATGTCTGAAAATTACTTATTCCCCTTCATCTTATTTCATTATTGTTTTGCACAAATAAAACTAATTATTGGAAAATACACTAGATCAGATAGATCAGGAAATTTCAAATTTTAGGTTTTAGAAAACAAATTGGTGGTGTTAATTTGGCATTAATTAGTCTATAGCAATTCGGAATTAATAAATCTTGAAAAATATTATTGTTTTATGTTTTAATTAGGGATTGGAATCTCTAGGGACCAGCCAATACGTTATCATGATACCAAGGTGCCAATTTTGCAAATACAGGTCCAAGTCCCCGACTTACAAACATTTGAGTTACGAATTGCCGCAGATACAAATGGGCCGCAATGGGCCTGTGGACGAAATGAGTCGACCTAAGCGGTTTTAATGAACTAGTCCGGGAGAACGATGATAGAAAATGTCTGTCCTGTAAAGCTGTCCTGATGGTAAATAATCCTAATTTCGGAAAATCTTCAAGAAAAAACAATGTAGGGCTGCAACTAACGATTATTTTGATAATCGATTAGTTGGGTGATTATTTTTTCGACTAATCGGATAAAAGCTAAACGTTTCTTTAATTTGATGTTTTGCTTATAATTATATATAAAACCATACCAACATTTTAGTTTTTAACAATAATTGCCGATGGCAAGTTGACAGTATTTATTTTTTTTAATTCATTTATAGATCGATATATATATATATATCCCCTCGCGATTAAGACAATACTGTTACATTTGACGTGAGATTCATTTCCTTAGGCACGGTTATGGTTTTTGGTCACATGATGGCAGTGTTGGGGACAGAGATTTAGTCAAGTGTATTGGTATGCTTTACATAGTACAGTACATTCGTGTCTAAGGCATACACGACTCCCTTTCTTGGACTTACGAACGAGTTCCATTTCAGGAGCATGTTTGTTAGTCAAATTTGTTTTTAAGTTGGGGACTACCTGTATCACCATTCAATCTCCATTAAATATTTTTTTCTGGTTTTGTTACAATTCTAAGCAAACTTTCCAGATAGTTTAGAGCACGCCACCTGTAGAATCATAGAGGACCTGAGACGTTTTGCTACCTCAAATGCAAACATGGAAATTAAAATTTTATTTTGAAAAATCACTTTTTTATTTATTGTAAAAAAAACTGGATAAATTTTTTCCCCCTCCATGTCTAGTTTTTATGATTACATTTATAGTGTGATTGTTATTGTTTGTTATTAGAAAGGAATTTGAACAGTGCAGTAGCTGTGGATACAGTTCATTTCTTTCATGTTTCTCCTCCCTTTTTCTGTCTGCATTCTCTTCTCATCCTCTCAGGCTCAGGATGACGTGAAGAAGGGATTCATCAAAGCAGAGGATAAGTCCTACCAGCTTCAGAAGCTAGCGGAACAGAGAAAGATGGCCGCGGTAACATGATTTTTCCTTCACCTTTGCTGACACACTTATCCTCATCACTGTCTTAAAAATGTCTTTATCAGTATTTAATTCTTACCAGCTCTATCCAAGAGCACTTATTCAACAAGTGACTCAAGTGATTCTAACAAACTTTCAAATCACATAATCTACTTCAGCTTTACTGATCTCTTGCTGTGAATCTTGAACAATGCTCTGATTATTTGGCTGTACAGCAAAGTATTCATACTGTACTGTATTAAATGTTCTTCTGTCCAGCGATGTCAGAAATACAGTGTTATTCTTTTATTCTTCTCTCGCTTAGTATCTGAACCTACTTCGCACGTGTGAGGGCTATAACGAAGTAGCGTTCCCCCACTGCTCATGTGATTCACGGAGGAGAGGTCATGTGATCGCCGCTGTCAGCATTCACAGCTTCAAACTTCACGCTTGCACCGAGGATGGAACATTAGAGGTGTGTGTGTGTATGTGCACACTGCGTACACTCCACAACTGCACTTTAGATGATATCGATAAGGTTTGTTTAAGCCTTCAGACTTGTCTAAGTGTGTGTGTGTGTGTGTCTGTCTTTTAAATTTCCTAGAACCAGGTTATAACTTTCGAATGGTCCGAGATGCAGCGATGGGACACGGACGAGGAGGGAATGGCTTTCTGCTTTGAATATGTACGAGGAGAGAAAAAGCCTCGCTGGGTCAAAATCTTCACTCCTTATGTAAGTGTCTCATAAATATACACACACACACACACACACACACACAAGAGCTGTGAATCATTTTGACTCAAATCCATTCAGCCACATGATTGTTTGTCTCATTTACCTCAGGCAGTTATATGCTTTAAAGGATTTAAAGTATTAAAAATTACTTAAGGCATCGACTTTTGTTGATTTTTTTTTAAAGTTTTTATATCACGCTGTCTCGTACCAAGTGATTTTCTTTTCCTTCCGCACCACACCAGCCCAGTAGGTGGCGGTATCGCACCATCTGCCTTTAAGTTCAATAGTAGAAGCAGCAGCAGCCGCCATACTCTCATAATAGTTTTTAGGGAATTCATCAATTTCAGTGATTACATTTTTCTAAATCTCAGTTGGCCCTTCCTGAATTATTTTTATTTATATACACTATATTACTTTTTGCATATCTACAAATTTTAATCTTGCACAAAGATAACCCCAGTAAATACAAGTTGTATTTTTAAATTATGGTTTAATTTATGAAGGGAAAAAAGCTGTCCAAGCCTGCCTGGCCCCATGTGAAAAAGGGCCCCCCCCCCCCCCAAACCTAATAACTGATTGTGACACCCATGGCAGCAACAACTGCAATCAAGCGTTTGCGATAACTGGTTAGTCTTTCACATCGCTGTGGAGGAACTTCGGCCCGCTCTTCTTTACTGAATTGGTTTAATTCATCTACATCGGAGGGCTTTCGAGCATGAACAGCCTGTTTAAGGATCTCAATCAGATTTAAGACTTTGACGCCATTTTTTTAGTCACTTGCTTTTCTTGTGTGATTGTCCTGCTGTTTAACCCAAGTGCGCTTGAGGTCATGAACTGAAGGCCAGACGTTCTCCTTCAGGATTTTCCAGAGTGCAGAATTCATGGTTCCATTAATTATGGCAAGTCGTCCAGGTCCTGAAGATGCAAAACAGTCCCGGACCCTCACACCATGTTTGATGTTCTATTCATGGAATACTTCGTTGGTATTATGTCAGATGTTTTATGTCAACAGGAGGCACACCTTTCAAATAATTCTTTCTTCTTTATATTTATAACTTAGGTCTCATCCGTCAACAGAATATTTGCCTAAGTCTTGGGTATAATCCTTTGTGAAAGTGTTCTTTTTGGTCATCAGTGGCTTTCGCCTTGGAACTCTTCCACAGATGCCTCTTTTTGCCCCCAGTCTCTTTCTTATTGTTGAATCATGAACATTGACCTTAACTGAGCCAGGTGAGGCCTGCAGTTCTTTCCATGTTGTTCTGGGTCCTTTAATGAGCTCCTGAATGAGTCGTTTGTGGATAATGTCTCTCACTGTGGTTCGCTGGAGTCTCAGAACCTTGGAAATGGCTTGGTATCCTTTTCGATACTGAAACATGTCAATTACTTTGTTTCTCATCTGTTCTTGCCTTTCTTTAGATCATGTTGCTTTTTTTTTTTTTTTTTTTTTTTAAGACCTTTTAGCATTATTTTTTATTATTTTTTTGAAAGCTGAGTTAAGTTTCCAGGCCTTGCCACATCCACGCCAGATTTTTTGATTCATCAGGTCTGGCAGTAATCAGGCCTGGATGTGGCAAGTGAAACTTAACTCAGCATTCCAAAAATCACAGTTCATTCATGATTAATCTCATAGGGCCAGGTAGGTTTTGTCAGTTTTTTTTCCATAATAAAGAAAATCATCATTTAAAAACATACATTTTGTAAATACTATACTTGGGTTATCTTTGTGTAATATTAAAATTAGTTTGATGATCTGAATCATTTAAGTGTGACAAAAAATTTTTTTACAATTTAATCTCACAGTGAGCTCCCATTCAAGACTTTTTCTTCCATGAAGTTGAGAGTTCAGCACTATCCCTTCAGGGTTTACTAATGCATTAGAGTTTTTTTCCGGCGGTGTGTTTTGAATGGATGCTACGGAGGAATACGAAAAAAAAAATCTTTAAAACACGATACACTATGTTTTAAAGCCTCCAGCTGTATCTTGGTGATAAATGTTTATATGTGAAATGGTTTAATGATTTGTTAATTAAATGACTGACTGCAATGTTTAAGATCGTTTATTAATAACGGGTACTGATTGTGACTCTGTACCTTTAGTTCACCTACATGCATGAGAGCTTTGAGAGGATTTTCTACGAGCTCAACTGGAGGAAAGAGGTACAGTAAGTCTGAATAGACAAAGACATTTGCATTTAGTTTTCACAACGCTGGACAATTTTAAGCTTTTTTGTTTGTTTGTTTTTTTCTTCTTTGAAGATGGCCAAGGTGGAAGTGGATGCGTCGGACAAAGACAACAAGAACTGCAATGGTACCGCTCTTATAACAGTCTTATAGAAAGAATGAAATTATACAGCGCATACGAATCTGCTAGACATGTTCATTACATCCGCACATGATTTCTCATTTTCTCCGCTTTTTTAGAGTACCTCGCTCCCATGGAACAGCAGAATGCGTGGCACCACCTAGGGAAAGAAATCGTCACCTCTTAGGAAAACACCAAACGCCTAAACTGACCCGGACCACCATCCTAGAAGAAATACAACACAACAACCACGTTACCAGGGCAACAGCCCACGCTCTTCCGAGCTGCAGAGGCCTCTGTAGTCCTGCCTCTATCTCCTAGGCAACTGAGATTTATTTCCAGGGTAACATATGTATAGCTAAATAAGGGTTGTTTTGCCACAAATGCATTGTTGGTCATGACATCAGTAGCTCACATCTCGTTATAGATTTAGGACACCATCTTTACATCTTTCCAGAATATTTGTCCCAAGGCCACTGGATTCGGATTTGTGGTTCGAACTTTGATCGAATGAAAGCAGTTTTAACAACAACAAAAAAAAAATCTGTGAGCTTCTTCTAATGTGGAACTTGTGTAGATTATAAGGTGTTAATGCATTATATCACTAAATTGCACTAACCACAAAAGCTTAACGCTTGACGCGTCGCTTGTCGAACAATGTACGCTTCTCCTCATGAAGTTAGAGCAACCTTTTTTTTTCCCTGATCGTTTGAAGAATGATGAACCGCAGAGCTACAAATACCGTCAGATGTCTGATAAACAAAACGCATATTCGGTGCACGTGTCGAGGTGGCGACGAAAGCTTGTCCAGGTTGTGTACTGTACTGGTTTGGTGCAAGCGGAGGCATTTTGATTGAGGTGCAGCTCTCTCGGTGTCCTGTAGGGGGCAGCAGTAGTACACAAATGAAAGTCCTGTCTCAGGTGAGTTGTGTAAGAATGAACAATTTGAATTTGTATTTAACAGATTTTTAGTGCTCAGAGATATAATGTTTATTGTGTGTGTGTGCGTGTGTCAGGAGCAGACCAGCGAGAGTCTGGGTTTTATACGTATTGACTGGTTTAAGAGGGATCCTCCAGAGTCTTCGGAGTAACGGCTCCCTGGAGGTTCAGTAATTCACTATGAGGAGAGAAACACATGCAGTCAATTAACCGAGCGAAATGGAGAGGGAGATTATTATTATTATTATAATTACAATTATTATTATAGATACATGCTGTACACATACAAGTGCACAGAAAACTAAAGGCAATCTGGAATCTGATGGAAATGCCACGTACGTTATCTCAGGTTAATTCAGTATTTAGATAAAAAGTGCTTTCTTACTGATAAATATTTCTCTCCTTCCGGGTGGGTGTCTGTGGATGTGCGAGGTTGGTAGATAAGTGTATAAGTGGGTCAAAGTGTACGGTGTGCGTCTGCTCCACAGCGACAAAACAGGAACGAACCTTCTATCACCAAGTCCGAAATGCCGATGCTAATGCCATAACACCTGCTGTACCTTCACTTCTTCGGCAGCATAATGGAAATAACAGGCGTATTCTTGTATTTCACAGTCACGGGTGTAGCTTGTTATTTCCTGGTGTGTCTCGTGCATTCGTTGTTATTATTAACCAGCGCTTCACGTCGTGTTTGTTTCCATCCAAAAATAATCTGAACGTATGAGAATGTATTTGCGTGTGGTTTCCTTTCTCGGTTTTGCATCTGAAATGTGACCAGAACCACAGCGAAGTCATTAAGAGAGATCGTCCACGTATATAATGTTCAAGTATAGTTATCATTTTTAGGTCTTTTGTTTTTCTGTGTTTTTATTCTTCCCTCTCTCTCTTTCAGTTGCATGACATTTTGTCAGAGTAATGAGCCGGTCTGAACACGCATCCGTCTTTCGTCTGTGTTTTTTTGTTTTATTTTTATGAATATTATAATAATATAAGTACAGTATGTATGTGTGTATATATGTGTGTGTATATATATATATATATATATATATATATATATATATATATATATATGTGTATGTATGTGTGTGTGTGTGTGTGTGTGTGTGTGTGTTCATGTATACCTTTTGACAAAAGCATTCACCGTGTCACCTTTGTCTGAAATGTGATTAATTTATTATTTCCTGTCCAATTGTGATGTTAATTAAGCCTCATTTGTGATCGACGTTACAGTAATTAGGGCTCGAGTGGGAATTTCTAAGTGGAAATGGTGAAACAGTGATGCTTCATTTCATACAGCTTCATAAAAAAAATAATAATGATAATAATTAACAACCACCATTGGTAAATGATTAGTTTTATATCTAAAGTGTATGATTTTACTAACCAATAAATAAAACATTATTAAAGCTTGATTTGAAAAGAAAATAATAATAATAATAATAATAATAATGTCATGTACAATAAACATTAACATGATTTTAAAGAAACCCTGGGAGTCTGATGTGTTTTTTTTTTTTTTTTTTTCTCCACCGCTCTCAGATCCCCGCCTGAGCATTTCCATATTCCCAAACGTTCTTTCAGAGAGATGCAAGTCTTTCCTGCCTTTTTTTTATTTATTTATTTATTATTTATTTTTATTTTTTTCTGTAAGCGGATGCAGCTGCTGATTATGCAGTCAAGATCTGACCTGTTTTGAAAGTTCTTGGCTCCGTATATAGGAGGGATACATAATGGAAGAAACACCACACACACACACACGCACAAATTTTTATAAGAGAACATTTATAAAGTTTTTCACATACTGTACATGCTCACCTCCAAAACACTCCTTTTTTTGTTTTTCATGGAATACATTTAGGTTTGACCTGAATAGAGTCACTTTTATTTCCAAAACTCTCGAGCAGACATGTAGTTTAGAGCGGAGCAGCAGGGATTTATTTTGCCCACTCACTTCTGAGTACTTTAACAAAAGTTTGTACAGTCCTTTCTTTTAATTCTGTGTCTTTGTCCTTTGTCCCCCCGTCCTTTCTTCATATTTTGCTTCCAAAGCGTTTTTGTATTTTTACATCAATTCTTGCTCATTTCTCAAGGCTCCCTGAAGGACTTTATTTTATTTTTTTTGGGCTCTCATTTTTGGCAAGTATTTGTCTCTCATTTTTCAGCCCACTTGCTGTACTGTACCTGAGCTGTTTCAAAGTAATGTATTTTGTTGTTTTTTTATGCCACACAGTAACCTGTGAACCATTCAAGCATAAAAACCAAGTTAAGGCATGAACTAGTGAGAAACAGGTGCACATGAGGACAGATGTGATCACTGTTGTGGGATTAGTACACTGGTGATGCTTAATAATGCTGAGTGCTTGGAACAGATGAGAGAGGAAATGAGGTTGCTGCTAAGGTTGTTACATAAATAACCAGTTTTACTGTATCTTTAGGCACTTTGGAGACGGTCATGGTAAAACATTTGTTCCAGTTTTTTTTTATTATTTTTTTTAATTCATGTAAATAAATAAATAAATAAAGGTATATACAGTTCAAAACATACCTACAGTATATACACACTACCGTTCAAAAGTTTGGGGTCACTTTCTAACTCCATGATGGTTCCTGATTTTTATTTCTTTCTAC
>JAQQZT010000021.1:14346154-14356984 GCA_030068275.1 Clarias platycephalus
TTATATATATATATCTATATATATATATATATATATATATATATATATATATATATATACAGTATATATAACTTTAGTCAGTCCCAAGCCCGGATAAAGGAGGAGGGTTGGAATTGTGACATTAAAAATGTAAAAAAAATAAAAAAAATAATAATTCTTAAAAAAATTAAATAAATTAAGATTAACTAATTAACACCAGTTTCTATGTTCCTTTTGTATTCTATCTATTTATTTTCTTTTATTATACAATTAACAAAAACAAAACAGGCCTCTAACACTAGCTTGTTCTATTCTTTTTATATTCTATCTGATTTAATTTTATTACATTATTTATTAATAATAATAATAATAATAATAATAATAATATCCTTGCTACATGCATTGTGTTAAGCTAACTGAGACTTGTTATAGCACTTGCATATCACTTTAATTAAAAATAAATAAATAAATAAATAAATAAATAAATAAATATACCTTTTGTCATGACATTATGTAAATTACTTAATGACATCATTTAGCGACTTCTAGCGACTTTTAGGACAGCCAATAGCTACTTTCAGAGTTGGCAACACTGCCTTCACTTTGCTCTTTGCGACCGACGAGAGCCGGTTTATGGATTATGAATATGGAACGTACATAGAGGTAGTTTTACAAGGGCAACATTTTTGATGGTAAAGTAATAAAGAGAATAACGAGAGGTATTTGATTCAAGACTAAAGATGCTGTGAGATCTCTCTCTCTCTCTCTATCTCTCTATATCTCTCTTTTTGCTGAGCATGCACACACACACCTACAGTACACACACGCTTGACAGAAAAGCCTTGTCTACATGTAGGAAAGTCTTGTCTACATGCACACACAGGGCTCCGAGCCAGCACGACTCACAACACTCGTATGAATATAAATTTAAAGAGACGTTTATATCCTGTGTATACAGCAACAATCTGTACAGCTAAACTGTGCATGTCTGTCTCACTGTAATCTGGGTGTATTTCATAATCAGTCGCCATCTGCAGTATCTTTGGCTCAATCTTTCTTTTTTTTTTTTTTTTAAATCAGACCTGTCCTTTTCCCCATAAATCCATTCCAAGGCCAAGCAATTGCTCCCGCTTTCCTCTATTAACTCCCTCCTCATTCCCCTCTTCATTTTTATCCTCCCCCTTCCTTCTCTCTCTCTCTCGCTTTCCTGAATGAGCCATCAATTAAAACCGCATCCAGCTTAGACCACACATCAGCATTTCCCATCTCGTCCTTCCTCTCTGCCTCACGCTCTACTCCATCTTACTCTCGTTCATTCTGTCTCTTGTTTTCCCATCTAATAATGCCAAGCCAGCCAGGAAATGATAGATTGCAAAGCACAGTGTATTAGAAAAGAATACTTTATTTAATAGTCAGGAAATGGAGTGCATGTGTGTGTGTGTGTGTGTGTGTGTGTGTGTGTGTGTGTGCGCGCGCGCTTGTGTGCATGTGTCAAAAACGTGCTGAGAATGTTAAAATACATTCGTAGCCTTCGTCAAATCTCTCCAAGGCCTTCGCCGCTTTCAGAAGAGAACTCCTATGGAATGTGCTTCTCAAGTCAGAAGAAGTTACAGTAAAAGAAAAAATAATAATTACTAAGAACCCAACCATCAATCATGACTCATCATACTCAAGGTTGTTCCATCATTCCAGGATCCTCAGTAAGAACTGCAGCACTCACCTTGAAATCAAACACTGGCTCTGAGAAGCACCAGATATCCATTTTGAGTATCTTATGGTACTGTATAATCATGTACTTCTAAAGTATTGATATCGTAATCGTCCAGCTGTCTGGGGTGTGTTATTACCATATGCCCTAACACTCTCTGACCTGTAGAGCTGGGTAATGCTTTTAAGGATAAAGCTTAGCTGTACTAGATTAAGCCTGAGAACCTGGAGAATGCTGCAGCTGATTATGACTTCTGGCTTACATGAGGTAGAGGAGAACACAGCCAGAGTGATGTTGAATCGATACTAGCAATGGGGTGTAGAAGTGGCAGAGAAGCAATGCCTGTGCTAGGTAAATCTAACAACATCAGATTTTGCCAATGCAAGGACATGTTTAGATTTGATCTCTGCACAGGCAATGAATTACAGGTACGTCAGAGTGAGTGAGATGAGATGAATGACTTTGTCAAGAATTTAATTTCAACCAGATACTTATCACATAAGACAACATGAAAACACTAAATTCATTCATTCATTCATCAGTAACCAAGGCAGGACAATTTACTCCACATGAGATGTCAGTCCTTCACAAGGCATCATGCACACATACTGTAAACACACATTCACATTCACACACTCCATAATACTAAAGAGTATGTGCAGAAAGAGCACAGACATGATCCTGGACACCGTTTCAGTCTGTGCTGTTGGGAAAAAATGTACTCTCCTTCAAACGCTTCCTCCTTGTGCACTTCTGCTGAATCAGTCATTTCGTTAATCTGCACGGCTAAGCACTTAATACAGATGACTTCTTGGTCTTCTTAGTATCATAAATATTTTTGTTTGCTAATGTCAGTACTGTCCCGGTTTCGGTTGTGCTGCTATCCGTGATGTAGATCTGGTGTTCTACATCTTCTCCATGTCAAACCATTTGGCTCATTTAGCTACTAATAAATGTCATTCTGCACAGCAGCTGCTGTCTGGCTGTGTGTTTCAGTGCCGTCCAGCTGTGATCACTGTATTCTTAGTGATCGCAAAGTGAATAAACGATCCAGCTAATATTACGTATGATGTTTTGTCCATGTTTTCATTAATGTTTTGTGATGTCACAGACTCCATCCTGATTGCCTCCACCTCCTCACCCCTTAGCTCCACCTTATATGTCTTTTCCTGTAGGTCTTTCAATATACAGTAAGTTGTGAGATACTGTATAAACCTTCTGCACTCTAAATCAGTACACACACACTGCACCCAGTACATACTACTACAGGATGTAAATACCGAGTCCGCCTTTTTCCCTTACAGACCATCTTCACCTGATCAGATGGCTTTAGACAGCATGACAGCATCAGTTTGTGCTCACTGTATGTAGTATGGAAGCTTTCCTAGCTCTTAATCTAGCTTTTTCTACTCACTCACTCATCTTCTATACTGCTTTATCCTGTATTCAGGGTTGCAGGGACCTGGAGCCTACACCAGGAGACTTAGGGCACGAGGCAGGGTACACCCTGGACATGGTGCCAATCCATCGCCGGGCACACACATACATACACACGCTACGGGCAATTTCGGAATGCCAATCAACCTAACCTACATGTCTTTGGACTGTGGGAGGAAACCAGAATACCTGGAGGAAACACACCAAGCACGGGGAGACAATACAAACTCCATGCACACAGAGACGGGAACCCGGACCCTGGAGGTGCAAGGCGGCAGTGCTAACCACTACACCATGACTACAGCTTTTTCTAGCATCCTCATAAATGTTTAGGCATTTTAGGCATCCTGCTGGATTTTGGTTAAACAGAAATAGTTTTAAAAACAAGTCTTTAACACCAGAAGCTTCAGTGATTCAAGGTGGTTGGATGACTCTCAGTGACCTTTATTCATCAGATTTGTGTAGAAACGGGATCAGATTAGAGAATGTTGTACAAAACTGCTCAATATCTTATTTATGAAATGCTTTGAAATGAATGCCAATCAACTGCTCATAAATAAAAGCTTTGGGATTCTGTGAATATAATCTTAAAAGTGTCAAGAAAGACAAAAGGAACACAAGAATACAGAACAGTTATTGTTGTTTCACCAAAGGAAATGAAAGGAAACTCATTGCTGTGTGTGGGAAATGGAGATCTCTTAAATGATCTACTCTATCGCAATCAGATCATTACACTCATATCCTACCACTACTAGGGCATTCTGCACTGTATGGTAAAAAAAAATTAAGTCGAGCAAAGAAAACAACTAGGATATATTCATAGAATTGGGTTACGTTAGGAGGGCGCCTTGAATCCAAGGAGTCTGTTTGTTTCATGTTCATTGTTGGACTTGTTTCATATGTTGATGTGTTTCCGGACTGCACTTCCCAGAATGCACCACACCATAGTCTCCCATCTCGTTTCTTTTGATTAGTCTGTTTATAAATAGACATGTCCTCGGGTCAGTTCTTTGTCTCGCATCTGTTGTCGCTGTTTCTGCTGCAGTTAGTTCGGGTTTCATCTTTGTTCTTATTTGTGTTTTATGTTTCCTGTTTATATCTGCACCAACCATCCATCCATCCATAACTGACAGGTCAAGAAATGTCCAGATTAATATTAAAACCTGGAAGGACAGTGCTGATCCATCAACTTCATGAAAGGAATGTGGTCAGGAAAAAAAGAAAAAACCATGAATGGAGATTACTTAAACTATTGATGAAGTTGCATCATAAATAAAGGACAGTAGAAATCAGAGTGAGATTTAGTAATGAAAGTAAGGGCATTTCCATATGCACACAATGTAGCAAGAACCTAAAGATTGGACTTTAAAACAATGGAAAAATGTCGCTATTGTGCTGATGAGTCCAGATTGACCCTATTCCAGAGCAATGGGTGCGTCGGGGTAAGAAGGGAGTTGCTCAGGTCTAGACTCAGCATGAAAATGAAGTCAACCGATGACCTGAATGTACTGAATGACCAGATTATCACATCTATGGAGTTTTTCTTCCCTGATGGCATGGACATACTCCAGACCTCCGATTGTGAAAGAGTGGTTCTGGGAGCATAATTTTCACACATGAACTGGACACTACATTTTGTGCTGTAATCAATGCTAATTGCGCTAAAATGCAATATTAGAGTGATTTTTATTTCTTGGTAGGCAATCTTTTTTTCTGGTGGTACAATAACACGAATGTTTTGGGGCCGCTGTTTTTTAGGGTACTTCTTGTATAATATGAAACAAATAAAAAGGCATACACATTGTCATCTTTTTTTTCCGCACAGCATAATCAACCAAATGGTAGAGATGGCTCAATCAGGTTAAGTTCAAGCCGGTTTTAATGTGATGTAGTGACTCAAAATGAGCTCTACCAAAAAGTTGAGCAGAACCATAAAAGGTTAAAAAAAAATCTGAAATGTTTGTACCATCAATTTGTCATAATAACTTTAATGTACAAGTGCCACTGAATGTTTGAAAAAAATGTGTAAAATAAAGTATTAAATCTAGCCCATGCATGGAAACTTTAAGGAAACAAGAAGAAAGAAAAAGAAAAAAGGAAATAATAGTGAAAAGACTAAAATAATATATATCTTTTTTTTTATATTTTATATTTTGTGTTCAGCTTGGTGCTAGGAAACTTTGATTCCTGCTCAAGGTCTCTGCATTCAAGAAAATCTCTGCTGCTCTAAAAACGCACTGCTTTTAGCCATCAAACAGCTAGAGTGTATGCTGGATATTACATGTCGTCCAGCATTAGGGTCATTGTCCTTCTACAGTTACAGACCTGATGACATGGTAAGTGAAATAGCATGACGGTAAGGGCTAGAATTAGTGGTTGTAGCTTGTCTTACTGCAAATTTCATTCGTATTCGTAAATTCAGCTAAATTCCAGAAGTTCTGCTTGTTACAATTCCTATTAATAGTAAGGCATGGACTTCAGTATTCTGCAGATGTTTCTTTCTTTCTTTTGACCACTGTCTATCATCTGTGGATATGGGAAATAAAATGTCTAGAAGCTTGTAAAAGTGTCGTTAGTGCCTGTGTGCCATTTCTCAGGGGGTCTCGAGAGAATCATTCCAGTGCTCTATCTCTATGTCTCAGGGCCATCATTCTCTCGTCTTTGCGTTATGTAAGTCTTATCTGTTATTTTGTTTCCTTTGAATGAAGTTGTGTCTGTGTGCTGCGTATCAAGATGTGAGATGCTCTATTTTACATCTCTCCCACAAAGGGACTCCAGCTTTGCCAGGAATCTGTTTTCTTTCTACTTCTACTTCTTCTCTCTCTTCATCTTACACCCCCCCCCCCCCCATATCACCAACGTGGTTTGTTTTATTTTTCCTACATTCTTTTTCACCTCACATCTTTCTCTGTGCCAATATACAATACCAATCAATCTCCAATCTATCAGGCTTCTTCTCTCAGCTCCTTCTTCTTTTATCTCTTGCTGTCTTTCGTTGCCTTTGTCCTCCCATCTTCATGATGATTTACTATCATCCCATAAACATCCTGATCCTCCAATCTGCTCAGTCTTACCAGCTCTATTTTTTCATTCAGTGCACAACACCCAGACATGCACGTTCTCAAAATATATTTAGACACTTCACAATGACCTGTCCTATGTTGACAAGACCATGTTACAGTACGTACATCCATTTTGAATGATATATTAGTTCCCATCGTATCCCCCTCTCTTTGAGGTTTATGTTTGGCTGGATACTAATGGCACAAAGAGGTCAATTTCTGTCCATATGTCTGTCTAGTATTTAAAGTTATAAATTGCCATTGTTTAATACACTTCATCTTTTCCACAACTTGAAAGTCTTTAAAGAACACTCTTAGATATTTCCTGGTTACAGACAGACTTTCCTGCTCTAAACATTGTGCATCTATTTGAATCTCATCAAATGAAATCCTTGGAAACAGCTTCGACAAAATTGGGCGCTGACATGAGGATGGAGATGGTGCAGATGATGTTAAAGACACTAAAGGCCACAAGGCACAGGCGGTCAATGACAGCCCCTGCAAACTTCCACTGCTCTGCTACACTGTCACGTTCATCCTGGGATCTGAAATGTTCAGTAATGTAACGTACTTCCTCCAGGATAGCCTGCAGCTGTGGGTCTCCTCCACTGCCACTGGCCCCTGAGCATGAACAACCTCCAGCACCACCAGAGACTGTACTGGGGCATCCAGGGGCATCCAGGTTTGGCATTGGTGGAGGAGGAGGGCTGCTGAAATGTGGGGGCAAGTGGGGTGGTGGGCTGGAAGAACCTGGTCGAATGACACCACCTGATATGCTGTTCCTTGGAACCGAGTCAGCCAACAGTGGCGGTGGTGAGGTCTCATCCAAACTTGGAAAACCAGTGTAGAGAAGGTTGCCATTGTTGTTAGCACTGTTAACCTGTGAGGTCAGGTGGTTGACATGGCCTGCTGCTTGCAAGAGGCTCTGGGGGTGGAGTGGATGGAGTGTGGTAGGTACATGAAGGTGTTGATGGTGGTCAACCGTGTTAGGAATGCTGCCGGTATGAGAACCAGAAGAGCAACGGCGTAGGTTGGGAGCACACGGAGGACGCTCAGGATCTACACACTCACCCGGGCGCTTCATGCGCAAAAACCAGGCCACCCATTGAAGCAGAACCAGCTGGACCTAAAAGGAAAAAGGAAGAGATGATCAGGCAAACCCCAGGAAGAGGAAAACGCAATGGCAGATAGCTATATTGAATTAATAAAAAAGTCTAATTCTAAAACAACATTCTAATTAGTGCTTTTCCTTGTCAAAACATTCTGACTCAGTAAGCTCTCTATTGCTCTACTGAGACATGTACGTTACATGAGAAGGCATATACAGTATATGGCCCATATTCCATATTCTATATATGACCATGAACTTACACAAGCTATAACCCTACTAAAGATGATCATCTATAATTACGATCTTGTTCAAAACCTGTGGAATCTTTATCATCAAAAGCTTTTAACCTCAAACCTTAAAAAAATGTAAAATATATAGTGCTTATTTAATTCAAATGACTACACAGTTTCAAAGACTTGAGAAGCTTTCATAAAGGCACCACGTTTCTATTTTTCAACCATGAATGATAATTGACCCACCTCTCAAGTTTTCACCTGAATAATTTTCACTTGAGTTTTTATTCACTTTATGACTAAAATTTGTTAGGTTTGTGTGACAAAATAAGTGAAATAAAATAAAATTATTACTTGTTGCAAGAGTAGATAATAGGATCTAAAGGTTTACAAAAATATATTACCAGCAGTCCAGGCTACCAAGAGTATCTCATAAATCGGGTATAATTTCAGTGCAAAAATTTATTTTATTGGGATTTTATTTCATAGACCAAAACAAAGTGGTGCATAATTGTGAAGTACAAGTCCTGTTAGGAGTTCCCAACGGCTTGTTGCAAACTCCAAACAGGACTTTGTAGTGCATTCTTTCAACAATGGCTTTCTTCTTGCCACAGATTTGTGGAGTGCATGACTGTGGACAGATTGTCCCACCTGAACTGAGGATCTCTGCATCTCCTCCAGAGTTACCATTGGCCAGAGTTACTTGGCTGCTTCTCTGATTACTAATACTCTTCTTGCCCAGTCTGTCAGTTTAGGTGGACGTCCATGTCTTGGTAGGTTTGCAGTTGTGCCATACTCTTTCCATTTATTGATGATGGATTGAACAGTGCTCTGTGAGATGTTCAAAGCTTGGGATATTTTTTAATAACCAAACCCTGCTTTAAACCTCTCCACAGCTTTATCCTTGACTTGTCTAGTGTGTTCCTTGGGCTTCATGATGCTGTTTGTTCACTAATGTTCTCTAATAAACCTCTGAGGGCTTCACAGAACAGCTGTATTTATACTGAGATTAAATTACACACAGATGGACTCTGTTTACTAATGAGGTGACTTCTGAAGGCAGTTGGTTCCACTGGAGTTTAGTTAGGGGTATCAGAGTAAAGGGAGCTGAATACAAATGCACGCAAGATTTTTATTTGTAAAAAATGTTTTTAAACCATTTATAATTTTCCTTCCTCTTCACAACCATGTGCCACTTTGTGTTGGTCTATCACGTAAAATCCCAATAACATACATTAGTGTTTGTGGTTGTAACATGAAAAAATGTAGTGAAGTTCAAAGGGTGTGAATACTATTCTAAGGCGCTGTATTTAGGTAGGAAGGTCTTGCAGTGCCTAGTAATGAAAAATACTGGTTTAGGAGAAATAGTTATACGCTTTCTAGGGGTTATTACTGCAAATTGTATGCAAGCTCAGCTGAAGTTCTCTCTCTCACACACAGTGGAATAATTTTAAAATGTTTTATACAAGCAGTGACTTCCATCCTACACTATGGGCAAATAAACTAACCTTGGATCTGCACCTCATATAGAATATATCAAAATTTCCATTCTCTGTTCAATTCCTCTTAGTAAACACTTTATTATTCCTTCGTTTATTAGCTTGTTCTAAGTCACACAGTGCCATCTGTCACTGTACAGTTCATACAGTAAAATAACTGTGTACCTGTGTTGGAATATAGGTGTACTTTATGTAAATAGGTTTTAATGCATTATTCATTGCACACTAACCTCAACATTTATCAACATTACTGTATAATGACCGTAAATGTCTTATCACACTGAAACACATTTAATCACCATTAATTATCTGTTAAGGCAACTTGTTTTCCCTTGCCATTGTACAGTACCAGTATCTTTTAGCACAATGACCAATTTATAAAATCATTCCTAATATAAAGTAACCGGGACAGCCCTTAGCTGACTCTACAGTGCATATCAATATGCAGTGCGTTTGAATATCATGGAAACACAAAAAGTCAAAGTTGTATATTTTCTAGATTCATCATACTTAAAGTGAAATATTTCAAGCCTTTTTTGTTTCAATTACTTTGATCTAAGACCTTGGGAGAGCTTTGCAAGGAGTGGAGCGAGGCTGGAGTCAGTGCATCAAGAGCCACCATGCACATATATCTAGTATATTGCTAGTATATTCCTAGTATTAATATCATTCCTAGTATCAAGTCACTTCTGAACTAGAGAACTAGTGTGAGAAGCGTCTCACCTGGGAATAAGGAAAAAAAGAACTAGACTGTTCCTCAGTGGCCCAAAGTCCTCTTTTTAAATGAAGTAAATTTTGCATTTCATTTTGAAATCAAGGTCCCAGAGTCTGGAGGAAAAGAGGAGAGGCACAGAATCCAAGTCCAGGGTGAAGTTTCCACAGTCTGTGATGAGTTGAGGCCCATGTCATCTGCTGGTTGGTCCACTTATTTTTTATCAAGTCCAAAGTCTTCTGACAAGTTATTCCGAGATGCTGTTTTCCTTTTCCAGCAGGATTTACCACCAGTCCACACTACCAAAACTACCACTACCTGGTTAGCTTACCATAATATTACTGTGCCAGCCAACTCACCTGACCTGAATCACATAGAGAATCTATGGACTATTGTGAAGAGGAAGATGAGAAAGACCGACCCAGCAATACAGATTAGATGGAAGATGCACAATATTTAAATTTTTGGAGCTGCCCTGTATATTACAGTGGATACACAAACACTCAGTATTTTTAATCCCACTTTAGGTACAATTTGAATTAGCGATTTCTTTGGTTTCAGCTGTGCTGAAGGTGATCATGTCATCTCGTCTCTGCAGCAGTGGCCGCGCCTACAATTCACTTTTCGAATTACGGATTACATCGTCTAAAATTAGACGTCTAAAATTGATTTCCATTAGTTGATATAAAAGCAGACATTTCGCTTTCTATAAGTATATATTTTTCACGTCTGTGAGGTGAGTATACACGGAGTTTTGGTTCAACAATACAGAATAGCACACCCTGTTTGCTCTCATTGTTTTACAAAATCATAACGTTTTTGCGTCATTGTTAGTGCACTTAAATAAAAGTGGAGTCTTATAAAGGCTATGTAGCTTATATAGTTTTATTATATTGATTTAGAAAATTAATCTGGCAAACTTTTTCTGATACACACCCAGAGTCTGTTTTCTGCCTATACGCTAGTGTTACATGATATATTCTAAAGACTAGATATAAAGGTATACATTTAATTTGCTTAAATTTGATGCAAATAAGAAACGCCTATATTTAATTTAAATTCTAAATCTGTACTGTAATTTTAGTACTG